>SSSI01010086.1:0-14940 GCA_004796505.1 Oryzaephilus surinamensis
GGCGTTAGCTTACCGCTGAAGATAGAGAGTTGAAATTTGGTATACATATACTTCGTTCAGAAATAAATCTATTGCAATCGAAAAAGTGAGATTAAGTCCAATATTAACCTCAAAAAATGATTTTTTTTATCCGGTAAAGCTACAACTTTCAAATTTAGTTTATAGACAGGTCTTATCAAGACAAATATATACGAATATAAAAATAATATAAATATAATTCTTCAACAGAGGAATGATTGCATTCTTAGAGAAAAAGAAAATGGACTACACGCTTCCAAAAAAACCTTTTGTTATTTATTACAGATAAAATTGTATAACAACATGAAGTGCTAAGATTATCGCCATACCACTGCGTAAGTGCGTATATAATCCAATAGGTACATAATAGAATTATTGTAAGGGAATAACAAAACATATTATGACAATCTATATCTAAGAAATTCAATTGTGGATGCGCATGTCGTATTTAAAAACCAATATTTTCAAAAAAAAACCTTGTTTTTAAAAAGAAGCAGAGAGTCTTAGTTAAACCTTAGAAAGTGACAGACACTTATTAAATATCATTCTATTATTAATTTATTAATTATCATTTTTCTATCAACTTATTATCAATTTGCTAACAACTTGTTCAAACAATATACATATTTGAGTGTTTGTAAATTGTAATTAGAATAAATAGTTTACAAAAAAGAGTTTTCCTTCAACCTTGAGGGTAGTCCTTCAGCTAAAAATTAATGGTCCAAATCTTTGGCCCAAATTGATCTTTTTTTGGACTTTCGGTTTCCATGGTAAAATAATTGCATTTTGCACTGGTCGTGACAAAGATCTAATTTGATAATTATTCTACATTTAATTATTTTCAATAGTTTCTTCTGGCCAACGTTTATTAAATGTCTAAGATAGCACACCCATTTCTTTACTATTCTCTGCTGTTATTGTAAACTCCTTGACTGAATAATCATGATCATCCAAACTATTTTGCTTCACTAAACTCTAATAAAAATCAATTAAATTTAAATTGTTCGTTTAATTTACTTTTTAAATTACCAACTCAGACGATAAGCTCTTGGATTTCGCTTTTTATTTGGTTCTAATAAATCAGCAGCACTTGCGGGTGGAGAACGGATAGTTTTTGCAATTTCAATTGTATCTTCATCATCATCTCGTGGTGGTTATCCAGCTTTTTCTCTATATTCCGCTTTTAAATCTTTCAATGTATTCATTCCACCTAATGACACCAATATCAATTTCCACATTAACAGTAACAGTAACACCTTCTTCATTGGAAAATGTGGAACTACACCACTACAAAGCCTCATTGCTATTCCCGATAGCTTAATCACCATCGCCAACAGAAGAAGCTATAAAAATATGTATATTTTAAAAATTTAAAATATATAACATTGTTTAAAATTGAAGCAAATGGTAATACGAATAAAATTAATAATCCAACAATTAGTGTTATAAAATATTGGTGTGTTTACATAAATTTACCTACCTATTTCATTACAGAATGGACGATCATCATTTTCATATTCAGTATATCCAGAGGCTTTTGCATTTTGCATAACTTCAGTAATTGCTGTGTATAAAACAGATAAAATTATCCGTAAATCTTGAGAATCACTAAATGTGCAGCAATGCTATTACCTTACTACTAAAATAACAACCAATTAAATTTGAACAATTCAATGTATATGCTTAGATCATAAAAACAGTTACAGATAGCATTGCTCTGACATCAGGAACAGTTTGTCCACGTATCCACACGTTTCTATATGGATCTACAACTATAACTTATAAGCTTGTTGTCTTTTAAGTACAACTATCAATTTAGACGAATTTGCTTCAATGCATCAAGAAAACAAATTAAAGGGACTTTAGACTTTACACTATGTGTTTTATCACATGATTTGCCTTATGACTTTGTCAGAGAAAAACGATATGATTTTTACATCAAATTGATTTTTTGTGTTCTATATTTACAACTTTACACTATGTGATAGCGCTTATGATATGATCACTTGTAATGTATAAACATTTGCAAAATAGCTGAAGAAAAAACCGTCTTGCACTTTAACAAATAAATCAACCAAAAAAAAATTTGGAATGAAAAATATGGGCTCGAAAATGGCTTCTACGGTCATTATTTTATGAATCCCATTTCATATATTATTTAATTTACCAAAATTTATTAATTTTAGATTTACCATAGATCCACAGATTTACAGCGCCGGTAAAATAGATCAATACCTAAGTTATCGATAATCACATGTTTGATGTGATTCTATGTGTGATTTATAATTTGAACAGAATTGTGTGATGAATCACATAATGTAAACGTTCAAAAAGATAATTATGACAAAATCACATAATAAATCATGTGATAATACACATAGTGTAAAGTCCCTTTTACTTTTATGTGGAAACTATCTATAATTAGGTGTTGTATGATCTAAACTTATTTAATATTGCTCTTACTCTATTTCTATGTTAATTTCATAATGACTGATTTAATGATTTTCTTTCGCTTGCCGACAGTTTTTGCCAGCCAGGTAGCATATTTGTTGCATTTCATCTTCGAATGCTTTAAGAATGAGCTGAAGTTCAGGCTGTTCTGTGTAACTATACAACTCATAGCGATTTCATGTGAATGTTTATCATGGTAGATAAATTCCAAATCTGATGAATTGTCACCACCACTCTAAAAATATAAATGAGTGTTTTTTACTTAATGTTTTGATCATTAAAAAACTTACATCTGAATCTTGTCTTTGACGTCAAATAATATCTTTCAATTTTGGAAGACCACGCTGCCCGTTTTCATTTGGATCCACTGTAGATGAATGAAACTGCATTATACGTATATAATAATAATGTTACCTAGGTTCATTCGCATTTCATCACCATTCAACTACAAAATATAATCCAATTTCAATATTTATTTAGAATCATTTATAAAAAACTGCTGTATTTTTGTTTACTCGAAAGAAAAACATTACAAATGCAGAAATCTATTCCATTATCGGATATTACCTTTGCAGTTTTAAAACAAAACATCTAAAAACCGCAACAATCACTAAATTCAAATTTTAAAAATACATATATCTAAAACTTTTACATTTAATTAAAATAATACAGATGATAATATAAAATATACATATAAAATAAAATTGATACGAAATAAATTAATGCGTGTCTACACAATATTAACATTTCTAAACTTTATTAACAATATCGATCAAACATTTTATCAAAAAATGTCAACATTAGGGATGTGCGAAAAACGCAAGAAATCATTATTACAAAATGACCAACGTTTTGAAATGATTTGAAATCGTTAGTAAAAATGTGTTGAAATATTTTGTTCTAAAAATTGCACCATTGCGTGTTGGATACTTAAATTAAAGTGTCTACTTTGAAAGGTTTAATTTTAAATAATGGGTGATTTCGGTGAAGGTATGTATGTGGGTTAAGCTTTAATCAAAACTGAAACACTCGACAGGTACTCTTCAGATTTTAATTGAATTTTTCTCAGAATTCTAACGAATAAACGATACCTTTTACCTTTATGTAGATGTATTTATGATCACGAACCCTTGAAATTGTATTTTAATAGTATTTTCCGCTTGTACTTTAAATGCTTTAAATATAAGTAAAAGATAGAAGCTGGATAGAAGTATGAAAATAAATCTGGGTGTATATTTTCATGACTAGTAAAATAACACCTTTCCACAAAGTTTAATTATGGATCTATTAGTTGCGTTCCATGCAATGTTGTAAAGGTTTAAATTCCGTGTTTTATCTGATTTTAATTTTGATAACATTTCACGATTAAACATTTCACCTGTTTTTAAAAGTTTCTTTAAACAATCTCAGTTTGTTTTTACCTTCACAATACACTATTGTGCATTTTCCACAATGGATCTTATGCCCATTGATCCTTTAGACCATACTAGCATTTATCAGAGAAAAGATGGTTCATTAAACAAATTTTACCAAATTTGATTTATAATTTCCAATAATTTGTTATATTGTTTCAGATAGTGACGACAGTGATGGGGAAGGAGGTATGGGCAATGTTAACAGAATCATTATGCGTCCTCCAGGACACAGTGGTAAAGCGAAACGTGGTCATCTGTGTTTTGATGCATCTTTTGAAACTGGCAATTTAGGGAGAGTCGATTTGGTTAATGAATATGAATACGATTTGTTTATAAGACCTGATACTTGTAATCCAAAATTTAGATTTTGGTTCAATTTTACCGTTGATAATGTTAAACAAGACCAGGTATTACTGTCATATTTAAAAAAATGAAAAATTTAATAAAACCATTTATTAGAGAGTCATATTTAATATTGTAAATATAAGTAAAGGAAGGAATTTATTTATTGAAAGTATGGCACCTTTAGTGAAATCTTCTAGTCGTCCAAAATGGCAGAGAATCCCGAAATATAATGTATTTTATCATAAATCACCATTACATCAAGGAAATTATGTTCTAAGTTTTTCTTTCGCGTTTGATAAGGAAGATGACATTTTTCAATTTACTTTGGCACCTCCTTATAGCTATTCGAAATTACAGTCATTTTTAACAGTTTTGGAAACAAAAGCAACTTATTTAAACGAATCATTTAAAAGGGAATTGTTAGGAAACAGTGTGGTAATTGAATCAATTATGTAAAATGTTTTAATTTTTTAGCGAATTCCCTATATTTTACAGCAAAAAAGACGTTTAGATTTAATAACAATAGGCGAATTGCATAAAAATAAGCCAAAATGTAAAAGAAGAGTGGTGGCAATAATGGCAAGAGTTCATCCTGGTGAATCGCCATCAAGTTATGTTTGTCAGGGTCTTTTGGAATTATTAATTAGCTCCAATTCAATAGCAACAATTTTAAGAGAACATGTTATTTTTAAAATAATTCCTATGCTAAATCCAGATGGTGTGTTTCTTGGTAATTATAGAAGTGCTGTTATGGGAATGGATTTAAATCGTTCATGGAACATTGCAAACTCTTGGTGTCATCCAACAATAAAAGCTGTGATAGATTTACTAAATAATATAGATAAAAGTAAGGTAAGTTCAATTATTAATCAAATTTTGATTTTACGTACAAAAAAATTATATTTTAGGAATTTCAATTAGATTTTGTTGTTGATTTACATTCACATTCAAATTTAAAAGGATGTTTTGTGTATGGTAATACTTACGAAGATGTTTACAGGTACATAATCAAATATTGTCACACGAACTATATCAAATTTTTTAAGGTACGAACGACACATTTTATTTCCTAAGTTATTAGCGAATTCAGCAGATGATTATGTACCAGAAAATACAATGTTTAATTCAGATAATAATAAAGTTGGTACAGCAAGAAGATATTTATGTACGAATTTAAGTAACAAAGTTAATGTATACACGTTTGAAGTGTCAATTTTTGGATACAAATTAAAAGATTCAAATGTAATTATTCCTTATACAGAAGAAAGTTGTATCCTTTATAATTTAACAAGAACAATGTAAAATAAATTAAATATTTAATTTAACTTTGAATCAAGATATGAGATGTGGCCGAAATTTAGTGCGCACATTTCTGGAATATTATCGTACAACCGGAACAATATCAGCTGAACTTATAATGGAAATACCAAATAAAAAACGACGTCCTAGAACGCATCCATCAAAAAAGAAATTGAAATATAATAATAACAAAGTTCGTCCACTAACTTGCAGAACACAAGCACTGCTACATTTTAAACAATTAAATTTAAATTATGACAGCGAAACATCGTTAGATGATATAACTTATAGCTATAGGAATTTAAGTCCATCGCGTACATTTGATAAAATTTCAGAACAATATAAATTACGTAAGAGTGCCGAAAGAAATTACATAAGTAGCTCGCCAATTCCCACAACATTCGTTGTACTTCCCGAACCAAGCTTGTCAATTATCGATTTTAATGTTATATCAAGGAATGATATTGAAAAAGCTTCGAATTTATATAAAAGGTCTAATTAAAACATATACCATTCTTAAGTAGTTTTCGTCTATTCCTCTATTCATAAAATTTAACATTTCTTATATAAAAAAGTACACATAATACTAAATCCATGAAAATTATATATTAACGTAACTTAAATTACCTTTTACTAACTTAATAATAGTGTATTAAATAAAAAGTTCTTTTATAACATGATAAATTTAAAAAAAATATAAGAATCATCAATTCAATAAAGAAATTTTATGAAATAAATCAATTACCACCAAATTTGATTGGCACATAATAATTAAACCAAATAAAATTAGGCATTATTTTCTCTTTCAGTTAACTCTTGGTATCTCGCATACATCATTTTCTTAACACAATCTTTATATGATTCGCCAGCTACTGCTGTATAACTAGATTTATTGCCCAGACCTACAGTGCTACTATGTTGTTCAGCCTATTAAAAAAAAACCAATAATAATTAAAATAAACATTTACGGTCTCTTTAATTTACTTACCTGTATTATTGTGGTACGTCCTTGATTTTGTTTTCCAAGTCCTTGTCCTTCAGTCCAGCCCATTTTCTGCAACAATCGATTACCGACATTTTCTGAACCAATTGGTTCTGAAACAGAAGCAGCCGTAACAGGAATGTCAGCCATTTCTCTACTTTTCAAATATTTTTCTTTCAATTTGCTTGGTTGTGGTTCATCTGGATCACCATATTTCATGCGACGTTCTTTAGCTCTATCACGATATACAATTTTCTCTTTAACCAATCCATTCTGTTTTACTTTCTTTTTATTTTCTAAATTCGTTTTGTGCAATGCAGACATTGATATATGTTTTTTAAGAGCATCAGCTGAACCTAATTGACGTTTACATAAATGACAAATTAATTTATCAAAATCGATTAATTCCATTTCATCGATTTCTTCTTCACCACTTGATTCACTCTCACCACCATAAGCAGCTACTAATGGAGCGGACGTAGTAGCTGGTTCATCTTGTACTTCATGTTTGTATATACTGTTTGATGTTGACGGACCAGCTACATTTTTCTTTTCCAACACCGAAAAACCAATATCAGCCGAAGCACTACTAGATGCAGCATGAGTATCAGCATTAAAACGTGATGCTAATGATTCTTTCTTTTGATTTAACGTTTTCGCCCAACGTTCCATATCTTTTGCTATTTTTTTAGCAACTTTCACCTTATCTTGTTTTTCCGTTTTCTGTCGTTTGCTTTCAGGTTCTTGATTATTAGATGTAGCCGATGATGTTTGTGGAAAATTCGTATACGATTCATATGTTGGTGCCAAAATATATGTTAATTTTTCAGGGTCCCAATAAAGATATTTTTGTATAACACTGTTATAATAATAATTTGAATTGGGATCATAATATAATCCCGTTGTTGGATCATATTGGTAACCAGATGATTTATCGTACGTATATTTACTTATATCTGGTACAGGATATCTTTTACCATCTGTACCATTAGGAACGCTCATGTGCGTATTATCGTAATACGTTTTGTTTGCGTTCATTTGTTGAATTGCTGATTGTGCTACAGCTGCTGCAGCATTTGCTGCGTCCATTTGATTCTCTTGATGTAATGTTATTGAATTGCCAGCATTTATTTGCTGTGTAAAATAGCTACGATAATATTCAATGTACTGGACATATTCCGATGCATTTTTTGCATAACGACTAGCAGCATACTCTGCGAGTGTTTCAACATCTGCTAAAGCATAGTTTGTTGGTACTGAAGCATTTGGAAAAGCTACATTCTCTGCTTGAGAATATGCTCGTTTTGTATCACCCATATTATATTTACAATAAGATAAAATTACAGTTTTTCCATCAATTGTTAATGGACTAGCTAAGCTATTTAAAGCACCATAAATTGCTAATGCGTCAATAGTGCTTTCAGTGCCTAAATAACAGATGCCACGCGATGTAGAAGTTAATGGATCACGACCAATACAAACAGCAGACACCGATTTCACCAATTCTGGGATAACCGTACTCAATACTGACATAACGGAATCTTCTGTTGTCAATGCATCCAAATTTCTCATCATTATAGCTGAAAAAGTAATTATATATGTAAAAAAATTAACATACAAATTATAAATTTTCTTACTTTTCGTTGCGTAATTGCAAATTTCATCACTACCACTACCGCCTTCTTCGCTTTCAGTTCTTGAGGCATGGCATTTAAAGCAATTGTCCCGTCTTTTGAAATTTTGAGCTCCACACTGAAAAAAAAATTGCAAATATGTAAAATTATTAGTTATTACTTGATTCGTAAAAGTTGGCTGGTCCCACCCAAACAAATATTGGCCACCTGGATGCCATCTTTTACGAATCAAACTATAAGAAGATACAGCAATAAAAATAAAATGGCGTAACTTCTGATTCACTTTATAACTACATAAACTTTTCATATTAGCAGTATTTTGCGCAGCAAAATATTTCATTGTAGATGTTCAATAAGTTAAAGTAAATAATATACATATGTATAAAGAAATAACTATTAGTTGACTGTTTTGTTGTTTAACTATAATTCAATCGACTGGAAGATAGTAAGCAAGTGATGCGCGGTATGGAGGCGATAACATAAGGACAACAAATGGACAAAAAAAAAATATATTTTATAGTTGTGCCTATTTCTGTAGAACTAGATTTATGATTACGGAAAAAATCAGCTAAGTGCGTAAATAAATGTTGTATAAGGTAAAAGGAACCTCTATAAGATCATGAACAGACCTACGAATATATTAAAAGTAAAAAAAGCCGTTAAAACGAAGTCAAAAGTTACAACCAATTTAGTATGTTTAGGACGTTTTATGTATTTAGTCCGTATATTCTTTTATACATATATAATTTCAAAATATTGCTGCTCTTTATGTTTCAGAATATTATCTTGAAATACCCTGTATAAATTAATTATTTTATCCCTATTGACATACTTTAATACAAAACCAGTCAGCTGATGCCTTATGACTTGGTGGTTTCTCTGATGAATTGCCATCCTTTGGAATGCTATATTGCATAATAGCTCTATACTGATCTTGTAACATAAGTACTCCCTGTAAAAAGAGAAAAATAGGCAAAAATTACTTATCAATTTTTATAAATTACACCCCTCTTCTTAGAGACCTTTTCGTGCCTATATAAATAACAGGTCCGATTTTATTCGATTTACCACAAATGTATTAGACAGATATTGTAATTCTTGATGTAAAAACAAATTTAAATCGATTTTAGGTACTAGTACTATTCGTTGAGCTACTATGAAAATGAATACTACATTTCAATTTGAAACTCTTTCTTTTCCCGCTTTGATGAAATTTTACTAAACAACATAACACGATTTTAATTTGCACATCGTGTTGTAAATCTACCGTAGTTTTATAGTTGCAAATAAGTATATACAATTTATAATATATTATATAGGAATGTATTCAAGTAATCGATTTCTAGTGAGAAATATCTGAAAATAATTATTTGACCATGATTTCGAAATATGGTATGGATATAATTAATTTAAATAAAAGTCAAATTAAAAATATTCATAATTGCAGTCTAATATGCTGATTAACTGTCAATACTTTATCTTATATTGTTTTAATAAAATCACCGGTAGAGTGAGTCTGAGTTGTGTACAACTCCAACTAAATAAGCAATTAAACTTGCGAATTATTAGAACAGATTTTCGTATTTTTTGGTACGTTTCAAACTTTTAAAAAGGTGAGATGATTTAATATGATTACAATGAAATCATATGAGTTGCCAAAAAGTTTAAGAGCAAATTGTAAAGTGTGTGTAGTGTATTTAGTGTATATTGATGGATTTTCTTATCAGAATCTAATAAAATGGCTGATTCTAGAGACGTTGTTCACCTGAGTATTGTTCGCGTAGTAATAAACGCGACTGGACATTTGATGTCACGTAGAAATAAAGTTAAGATATTGTACAATTACCCTAAATCACTAATTAATCCAAAACTAAGTAATTTGTGCTACTTTTAAGGTACAGTAGTGAGTGATTAAGTCAAAGTTAGTGAAATAAATTGTAAGTATACCTTACTAAATTTTTCATGTCATGTTAAAAAGGCGTTTTATATGATTTTGTATATATTTCCGTCGTATTTCAATTTTTCCATAGTTTTCGTTTTATAGTAACCGTAACCGTAATTGTTTACATTATAGAAGTTACGTAAATATTCATTCAAATGCATTCATGTTAGGTGCTATCTCTTTTCAATTAGTTTGTATTAAAAGAAAAGGACAAATGCAAAAGTGAACATTACATTATATATTTAATATGTAAAACTGTATAGGAAAAAACACAACAGAAAGTTAATGTTTTCATTAAGTTTGATAAAATACCTATAAAATCACATTGATTAGTCATATTTAATCAGTTTTATGTATTATGATATGAAATGTTATTGTTTATGAACTTCAATGCTTTCAGAACTAGTTCAGCGTACTTGCATAATCTTGACCGACGTCGTTCTTTCTGAAAAATGTGCAATCGTGTCAAAAATAAAATAAAATAGTGGATATTACAATACCAATCAGAGTGTTATACCACGAATTATGGTAAACGAATAGTACTAATACACAAAATTTTCTTAAATTTAGTAAACTACTTGGTTTATATTAAAATTACTCATTTAAATTGACGTAATTTAACCAAATGAATTTTTTCAAATTAAAAATTAAATAAGTTTTTTGAGTAATATAATAAAATTAAAAAGGCAATTCCTCAAAATATAAATAAAAAAATTATACTTATCGAGTTTGGGTATTATAGTTTTTATGGATAAAAATATATTTGGATAGTTTATTGTCTTCTTTAAGCTAAGATACCTGTTTCATGTCCATCCAACGTATGGCCTCACCAAGCGTAGCAAACTCGACAAAGGCGAAACCGCGTGATGCACCTAAACAGCACAATAGATACCAATGGTATTACCCGACCTTACGAGGCATAATAATTCACAAAAACGGCCGAAGGACAAACTTATTAACTAAAATTATGTCTTTTAATATTACCTGTGTCTTTTTTCCTTATTAAACGAATATCTTTTGGCATTAGTCCACACTGGATGATATCTTGGCGAATCTGAAAATGATATAAAACAAATTAATTACACATTATTATACAGTAAGATAATATTTACATTATTTTCTGTAATGTGTTGTGCCAATCCCCTAATCATAATTGTGTTATTTGGTGGTTGGCTTTTATAACCAATTATTTCAGATCCACTAGCTCCAATAACAGCCCCATTTTGGCTTCGTTCACTGTTAAAATCACAATTTCTTATAAGTACACCCTTTTTATATAATAATTTAGATCCATTTCCATAAACCTATACCTATCACTGTCCCTTTCATCGTCACGATACGATCTATCGCGTTCTCTAACTTTTCGATCTTCCGATTTTCGTTCCCATCTGGAACCGCTTCTGGATCTCCTACGTGACCTGTGGTGGTCTCGTTCACGATCTCTACTTCTATAATATCTATTTCTTTCGCGGTCCCTTTCTCTATCACGTCCATATTCTGGACTGCGAGATTTGCTTTGTCGTTCTGTCTCCCAAGACATTTCGCGTTCCCTCCTGTTATTATATTCTCTTTCGCGATCACTCTCATAATCACTGCCATTTCTTCTTTCGTCTGGATATTCATAATGATCTATAAAATTTTTAATGCCAAGTGTAAATAATATGTTTAATGTTTACATATTTTAGACTCGAATACACTTATTTGTACTAGAAAGTTCGTTTATATTTTATTAGACAAAAAAATATGTATTTAAATGGACTTCGATGTTGCTTCGATTTAACATTATTGTGCGACAAAATTAGTCACATTCCTACGACATTATTTTTATCAAACAAAGTACTTTGGTTTATATATGAAGCATCGTTCTAGGTTACATACATGACTTTTTGTGGTAATTTGGCGATCTATGGCCATTATGTCTTCTATAATGTGGTGATCTTGAATTTGATCGACTTTTATGTCTGTATTCTGGCGATTCTTTTCTATAATCTGGAGATATGCTCATTGACCTTCCTCTTGGAGAATATTCTCGTGTTGAACCCATTGCCATAAGTCCTATTCATGTAAATCAATTTTTTTAACATCATTCACTCTCCGAAATGTTACAATAGTATAGTTCCCATATATAAAAATATTATTCTTACCATAAAGATGAATTTGTTACTTCGGACACTACTATTACATCGAAAAATATAGCAAAATGGCGATGACAAACTAATAATTATTAAAATATCTGAATTTAATTCTTATGTTTATTTAGTTTAAAGCTCAAATTTCAGTAAAACGAAAAAATTGCGCAGTAAGGAATGCTCTATGTTATTTTTAAAGTAATTAAAAACGTAGATATCAAAGTAATAAAATAATAAAAATTTTATATATGTAAATAAATAAACAATAACTGCACAATCTTTATTAAAATCGTTAAATTGTAATACCTTTATCAATGTGAGAAATTTGATACTACCTATTACAATTACAAGTCATGTGCATAGTCGTGTGAATATAGCGAATATTCAATATTCAGCATTTTCCCTTTCTTTCTAACATTGATTTTTCTGGATGTTACATTAAAACTGACACTGTCACGCGCTAAATTTGAAAATTGGAGTGGAGATAAAATTTGTATAGAGATTTTCGTTTTGACTTATCAATTTACACTATATAGCAGATATTTTGAGAATAGTCACAATACTATGGTTTAATATAGAACAATCACCTAAATTATTAATAAAAACACAACAGATGATTATGTAAAATTTAGTAATTTATTTTATCCATGTTTTAATGTGTCCTTATTTTAGACAGTGTTATACATAATTTTATAAAACAGTCCACATAGCTAAAGTTTTCTTGATACTTTGACAAATTCAGATTTTTCTTTTAAACCAAATATTCTGCATTAAAATAAAAACAACTTTAAGATATTTTAGGATATTTCTAAGCAAAAGTTCTATAACACAAATCAAATTATATAACTGTAAAAATGTATTACAATTAAATTTGGAGAATGAAGTTGAAATATTAAATTATTAATACTTTGTTATCGTCAGACTCTTACAACAATTATTCATATATAGACTGGAAGACTGGTTGTTTTTTAATTCTATACATAAGTTGTCATTCCTATATTTTGTTCTTTATTCGACTCTTTACAACAATGAATCAGAGAATTTGAGTTTTCTTTTTCATAAATTACAAATTCTACAATTAAACGACTCTTCAAAATAGGATAAGCAATTTTTTGTTTGCTTCTATAGATTTATCCATCTTGCATTGACTTCATTAATTACAATACTGGTTGTTATAATAAAATTCATGAATATTCAATCTTGATTTCTACCATCATTCTCATTATTCTCCACAAATGGTGTTTATTCAGCTTGAATTTCGATATGGGTATGTCATTGTCATTTATTTTCTATTTATCCATATTTAATCACTTCTATAAAAAATAGTAAAAATACGGTATTGCTTGAAATGGAGTCTTGACCTCTCCTATCTGCTATTTTCAAATTAGCATTAAATTCAAAATCCCGAAAAAGTGAACCTAAAAATTTTAATATGAATAATAGCAAATATCCATAATTATTTGATATAGTAGTATGAACCTCACAGATCTTTAAACTTTCTTTAAAAGTTACTTATATTTATTAAATTATAATTTTCTTCTATTGGTGTTATAATTCTTCTTGTGGAAGTCTGAAATTCTGAATTTTCTTTTAATTCCTTTAGCTGAACCAAACTGAACTAATAATACCTTGGTATTACTCTTTCTTATTTTGTTAATACATTTAACACTTCCCATTTCCCAAACAAATTTCATTACAAGAGTACCTAAAATTGCGGGAAATTAAAACGGTTTAAGAGGGGATTAGGTGTGTTTTTGGTTGCCTAAAAAACCCCCTAATTTTTTCGGAACACAATGTGGCTAAATGGCTTTATTAAAAATTCTACAAAAAATATATATTATAGAGAATCATTCAAAGAACCAATGGGCTAAATTTTGTTTCATACAATTTTGTAGAAAGGCTAGAATACGGTTTTGAAAATTTCGGTTCATGACCTCAACCACTAAAAATAGTAATAAATAAAAAACTACTGAACACATTTATCGCAATTTTACCCTATAGATAGAAAAAAGTCCTACCTTTAAGATGATACCATTAAACCTGGTTATAATGCATTTCCCAAGGAATTTTGTGTTCCGATTTGCAATATTTTATATGAAATAGCTAAAAATTATTGCAAAATAGTTCAGCCTCATTGAGTAAGAGGTCGCCAAATAAAAACAAGCTAAAACCGGGCAACCAGGCAAGCAGACCTTGAAATTAGGGGTCCGCCATTATTGTCAATGTCATTATTCTTATTTTTAGGTTATGTTATCGATGCCCCTTCTCTCTCTTTCTCTCGGACCTCTCTCTCTTATGTTTAACTGACTGGGCGAGTCCATTATATTTAGAAAATGGGTGTACGCTAAAATAATTATTTTACCAAACGTTCCCTTAAAGTAGGCAACCCACATTGTATCAAAATTAGTTCCGAAAATACCGAGAGCGAAAAAACTGTGGCGGTCAAATCCCCTCTTAAGTGAGAGGTTCGACGCGACCATGAACATGGGCCGCCATGTTGATGCATATGTATCAAAACAAATTCGATGACTTTCTTCGCAACCTGATTTTTTTAAATAAATCGTGGATTCTAATTTCGCAGTAACAAAAAGTTGTATTTTATAATAAAATAAATAAATAAAAGTCGATAAAAGTTATACTTGTATGCACATAAAGTATCATACGATAAATGAATAATATGAAAATTGAATATACTGCTGAAACGATCGCTTCATTATCGTGTTTC
>SSSI01010087.1:0-12672 GCA_004796505.1 Oryzaephilus surinamensis
ACTTTGATACAATTAAAAAATAAGTTTTTATTTAAACTGTTACCTACAAAAATAGTGACAAAACGATGTTTTGTTCAATTGTATAACAACAAATTGTCGTTTTATTTGAAAAAATTGTAAGGAAATCTTGTTTTACTGCCTATGTTTACGACAGTCAGTAAAATTTTGACATCGGTGTCATTTTCTAGTATTTCGCGCGATTATCACTGATTGGCTGTTGTACTCGATGTTGATGGCGGTGAAAAATAGTACGTTTGAAATGAATATGGTTTTTTAACTTTTAATAACAAATTAATGAAAATAGATAACAATGTGAAAAAAATATTTTAAGGGTTTTTTAACACAGTCTATCGATTGCTGAAGTCAAATCTTAAATCCCTCGTTCATGCAACTACCCCAAATGTAAGTTTATTTGGTTTTGATTTTGTGTTTGTTTTTTTTTTTTTAGGTGATAAATTGGGCCGTGTTGTACATATAATACAATCACGTGAACCGTCGTTGCGTGATTCAAATCCAGATGAAATCGAAATCGATTTTGAAACATTGAAACCGTCAACGTTACGTGAATTGGAAAGTTATGTAGCATCGTGTCTACGTAAAAAGCCACGTAAGCCTTACTGTAAGTTCCGTTTACTAAAACGTCTGAAAAGAAACGCACAAAAAAAATGAAAACGAAAAAAAATTTATCGAAATTCTAAAAACAGACCACCAAAAAGTGACATAAATTTTTTCTTAATTAGAAAAAATCATTATGCCACAGGCGTACGTAATTGGAACTACATATAATTTATTTATTTATTTTTTTATTAAGCATGGTAGACTTTGCTGGTGTATCGTGGGTTGATTTAAAAGGAATGATTTTTAATTATAATAGTATATTATATTGATTTTTTAAAGTTTGCGTAGAAGTTTTTTTTTCCAATTCTTCCGTTTTGTTTGTGAGGAAATTGTTTTTGTTTCTTTCACATTAAACGGTGGAAAAATTCTTTACTAATATATTATAAATGGAATTGGGTGTTAGGCGGTTCGCATGTTCTACCAACAAAAAAAAAAGTCAAAATTTAAATGTATTTTTTTTTAAATTGATGTAATTCTATATTATAGTTACTTATTTTTGGTGTTTGGTACATTTTATTTATTTATTTGGTAATCGGTGTTTAATATTTTTAGATTGGTGGCTGGTTATATTTATTAAAAATGTATTTAAAACAAGTTTAAAAACGATTCCAACATAATTAACTAGTTTTATTAATTTTTTGTTTTGTTAATATTTAATTATAGATAAGAAAATGCCTGGTAAATCAAAAGACGAACAAATTGCTGAAAAGAAACAAGAATTAGAGAAACGTTTATCGGATGTAAATGATAAAATCGGTAGTAATTCAAAGAAAGCACCGAAAAAAGGTATGAATCATTGGTTTGGTTATAATTGATTTTAATAGATGGCGCCACTAGGATTTATTTCGTTTAATTAACTTGTTTTTTTTTTGGTGTGTGTTTTGCAGATGAAACAAAGGTGGATCCAACCGGTGCTGGTGGTCCATCGAATCGTCTCTCATCTAGTTCAAGTAGTTCGGATTCGGACAGCAGTAGTTCTAGCTTATCGAGTAGCTCTAGTGATTCCAGTGACAGCGAAGCAGGTTAGCTTTCAATTACGTCACACAACAATTATAATAGTGATAAAAAAACGTCATATATATGCAGTTGACAAATTTTATTATTTTGAAAATAATTTCTATGCCGTGATGATCACAACAAACCATGATTTAAATTTGTTATGACATTTGTTGAATAAGAAAAAGAGAGAGAGAGAGAGAAAATTGTAAAATTTTGACAATTTAATTTTATGTTTTTTAAATAATATATAAACTGGAATAACTGTGATAACTATTGGCATTTTTCTTTTTTAATTTTAAATACTCACAAAAAAAAAATTCAAATTCAACCAAATGTCAAATAAATTTATTTGTTAAATTTACAGAAAGCTACCTTTATAATTTCGAAAAAAAAAGAAAACAATTTGAAAACCAACAGTATTGAATGTGTATGTGTTTTTCGAGAGAATAATTCAATAACTCGAATTTTAAATGTAATTTAAAAGGCAAAAATCATTATAAGTATCTAATTAATATATACATATTATATATAATATATATATAACTTATATATTTAGATGAAATTAAATTAAAAAATAAAAAATACATGAAAATTAATGGTAAAATGCGATGTAAATATTTAGTAATATTTTTTATTTTGTTTTTGTTTTTTCTTTTTTTTTTTATTAAGGAAGTTATAATATATATTTTTTTTATAATATAAAAAGTATACACGACGAATTTGTGCTTGTTGTTAGCTTTTTTGGGACACTTAAAAAGAAATTGATTGGAAAATTTCTTGCACGTAGCTATATGACGTTTTATTTTCCGCCCATGTGTTTTAAATATATTCGACTTTTTTTTTTATTACATTTTATAAATATATAAATAATTTAATGAGTAAAATAATAATTTTTCTTTTGTAGAAGTTAAGAGAATACTGTAGTATGCAGATATATAATATTTGTATATACGGTCCGTTTATTTCTGTTTTTATATATTTTTTTTTTTGAATGTTTTAGTAGAGTGTAAAATTTATAAATGTATAATGAATTAAGTACAAAAAAAGAATTAATAAAAAAATTGATACATAACGAAGAATTCAGTGCACTCTACTGAAATTATATTATATAATTAATATAAATCAAAAAAAAAATTAATAATAATTGAAGTATATTTTATGCAAATTTTCGTGAAATATAAAAATAGTAATTTGAATAGCATAACAAAAGAAAATTTGTCGTTTGTAGAATATATAAAGTGTCATTCTAAACAAATGACATAATTTAAAAAAAAAAATTTAAAATCGGTGTATATTCAATAAAAAAAAAATTAATTAAACGTTTCGTTTCTTGTACAAAAAAAGAAAAAATATAAAGAGGGGTGTCATTTGTTTGTTCGAATGACATTTGACATTTATAGCCCTGAGTGCACACAGTGTGTAAGGAGTCTTATTTTTAGAATATTTTTAAGAACCATACAGGGCCCTATAGAGGTCTCTTACCACAACCAAAAAAAAAAAAAAATTAATTTCAAAAAAAACTCCTCTATAAAAAAGACGCTATGGTGGGAATTGAAAGGGTGGGTTGATTTTCCTTTATTTATTTTCTATTTCTTTTAAAAATAAGTATTTTAGAATTAAAAAAAAAATTATTAATAAAATAATAATAACGCGAACTTGGCTATAAATGCAGACAATGTGTATGGCGGCTACATATTTACTATTTTTTTTTTTTTGAAAAATTTCTCTTCAAATTTATGTCTTCGTGTCCATGGAAACAAGAATCAACAACACAATCTTTTGTTTTGTGAATCATTCAAAAGATGGGGGTTTTCTATTTTTATGGACATCAAGGCAGCCGTTAAATTTAAAAAATATTTCAATCGTTGTCTTTAGGTTATGGTATACTGTATGGTTAAAAATTGATGATTTATTAAAAAAAAAACAAATTAAAAATATTTATAAACTTTTTTATTTATTGTTAATGTTATATTATGGTCATATTGGCCTCCATCCACATTGTTTGCACTCAGGCATAATTATTAAAAAAAAAAACACATAATTTGTTAAATTCAAGACCAAAAGAAAAAATTATGAAAATCGTTCTTGTGCTAATATTTTTAAGCGTGTGTGTGTGTGAATGTGTGTATTTTTTTATATGTTAGCTTAATAATTTGTATATTGTTTTAAAAAATGAAAGAAATACACAACATAACAAATAAAAAAAACACAAATTAATAAAGAAAAATGTTTCATATCAATGCTAATAATAAATTAATAATTAAAACACACACCATAATTTTTAGAAGAAATGAAACGTACGTTATGTTATGTGATGTAAAATGTATATAAAGAAACAAACTATATAAATATTGGTTTTTACAATAATTGTAATCAATGAACTTCAAAAAAAAAGTTTATTTGTCCCATTTTTTATATTATTGTTTTTAGCAGCCCCATCTACAATTGAGTTTCTTTAATTTTTTTTTACTTATATAATTATCCCAATATTATATTTAAATGTATTTTTGAAGAATTATTTTTCTTTCTTCTACTAGTTTATTATTATTTTCTCTTTGGTACTATTTTTTATTTAAATAATATTTAAAAATTTAGTATGGTTATACATACTGCCTCTGTATTTTTGTTTTTCTATATTATAATACTTATAATATTGTCTCATATATATAAAAAAAATCATATTTTTACTTTTAGTCACCTGTACACACTTCTTTTTTTTTACTGAGAGAAAAAAAAAAAGGAAAATTGCACATGTATTAAAATTACTTAGTAAACAAGTAAATTATAATTGTTCAATTTTTTTATATAATATATTTTTCTTTGTCTGTATGATTTTCTTTTATTATTTTTAATCTATTTTCTTTCTATTTTATATATAAAAAAAAAAAACATATGAATAGTAAAACAAAAATATATTATCGTATGCTGTTTTTCAAAACTTTGTATCGTTTTAATTTAAATAAAATCAGAAAGTGTTGATTTTATACGAATATAAATTTGTGGTAAGAGACTAATTAAAATTTTTATACAAAAAAAGAAATTATAGAGAATACAGTTTGTGTGCACTCGGGGGTTAAGTATTGATGAGTTTACATATGCTTAGGGGTAAAAGTTTTCTTCTAGGTGGTAGTAGACAGCCGAAAAAGAAGCATAAAAAGTCACCAAATCCATCATTAAGTAACACAACAACGGTGAGTGGAAAACAATTTAAATAAATTTTATTTTGTTATTTTTGTAAATAAAATAGGCAAAAAAAATTGAAAAATATCGTGTTTTTTTGTACAGAGTATACAAAAACCAGCACTTAGCGCCACAAATCAACCAGCCGCACCATTGGCACAATCAACGGCAAATAATACACCAACAAACAACAACAACAACATGACAATGGTACCAACAGCACCAACAAATAATAGTCTAGTAAATCATTTAAACAACAATAAATCATTAGTAATAGGTGGCGGTAATAGTAGTGCATTGCCGCCAACATTGAATCGTACAAAATCATCAACAACATTAGTCGATAATAAACAACAACAACAGAATTTAGTTGGTATGAGTGGTGGCGGTATAATTGCTGCCACAACACAAAATACTCCAATTAGTGTAGCTGGTATGCAAACTGTGTTAGCACCGAACAATGTTTTACAACAACAACAACAACAACAACAACAAATAAAAAATGTTGCACTGCCTACACCATCACCAGATAAACCAACAACAAAACCGAATTTATTGTCACAACCACCACCACAAACAACAACAACAACAACAACATTGTCTAGTACTTATACGGATCCATTAGAACAATCATTGGCTAGTTTAGAACATGATATAAAACAGGAACCGCCTACTTCGATCGATATGTTGACAAATTTAAATAATCCATTAATAAATACAACAAATATAAATCCAACAACGATTTTACAGTCACACACAAGCAGTAATATTGGTAGTCAACAACAACAACAACAACAACAAGGTGTTGTTGGAGCTGGTGCTGCATTACAATCAATATTAACAAATAGTATATTACATTCGCATGGTTTACATAATACAAGTTTAGAAAATGATATACAAAATTTAATGCAACAACAACATTCGAATGCGAATATAATGCAACAACATACAACAACAAATAATGGTTTTAATAATATCAATATAAAACATGAATATGATATGAATACAAATAATAATGGTATATCGACGATGGGTTTACCAATGGAATTAAGTATACCAACAATGTTTGATTCAATATCACAACAACAACAACAACAACAACAACATTTGAATAATGTTATAAAAAAGGAGCCAGTAAGTTTACATAAAGTTGACGATAGACAAACGTCTGATTTGGGTTTGAATGAAAAGAAATTACAACAACAACAACAACAACAGCAACATCATGTGGAACAACAACAACAACAGAAACAACAACAACATGCTGCCGCATTTGGTTATAAACCGAAACAGGAGCCACACAATGTGAAAAATGCAAGTTCGTGGAGTAGTTTAGCAAAAGCACCATCACCACAAAATAATTCAACACCAAGTAGTAACAGTAAACAACAATCGACGATGGATAGTTTTAAAGTGTTCCAAAATAAAGCAAAAGAAAAAGCTGATCGAGAGAAATTAAAGAAACAACAAAGAGAACAAGCAGAAAAAGAACGTTTACGTGCGGAAAATGAAAGGAGACGAGAAAGAGAGGAGGAAGATGCATTGGAAAAAGCCAGGTAAGTGTTAACACAGCGCCCTCTTTGGAGAAAAACACTAACTAATATGTTAATAATGTTGTTTATGCTTGTTTTTTTCGTTTTTAGGAAAGCGGTAGCTGAACAACAACAACAACAGCCAATACCGACAAATCAACGTGTTGATGAGTTGCGTTCATCGCCGGGAGAGGGCAGTATATCGCCAAGTTCACAAAGTAGCGGTTCGGAAAGGGCCGATCGTGAAAAACAACGATTACAAGAACAAGAAAGAAGAAGACGCGAAGTGGTAAGACAAATTAATAAATTTCCACAAATTTATCTAATATTGTAATTTTTTTTTTATTTTTTTTTATCTTAGATGGCAAATAAAATCGATATGAATATGCAAAGTGATTTAATGGCGGCTTTTGAAGGCTCTTTATCATAATCGTAATGTAATAATAGAAAAAAATGTGAGATTATTCGACGATCGATCAACAAAAAAAAAAAAATGAAAGCAAACTCTTGATGAATTCATTTTTCGTTTTATTATTTTTTTTATTTTGCTGGATCAAAGTGTGTGGTGTTATATATATATGTGTGAGTGCTCAAAAAATATTTGTACTTTAATGGCTTCCACATGATGAGAGATTTTTTGCACTAAACAAAATGGAGAACCAGTTCCAGTCCAGTAAAAATGTTGTTCATTATTTAAAAACCAATTAGTGTGTTCTTGAAAAAAAAAAGGAAAAAGAAAGATATAAAAAAACAGCATGTTTTGTTTTCCTCAATATTTTATTAATATAAATATTAGTATAATTTTTTAGGGAAAGAGAGTCTTGTGTCGTCGATAAAGTAATAATAATTATAATAATAATAATAAGTTTATGTACATAGAATTTATATAATTATTATTATTATGTGGAAAAAAGTAATAAAAAAAATCATAATATAATTATTATTGTAGAATATATAATTATGAAGGAAATCGTATATTAATTATTAACAAATATTTGTACAGTTAAGAAAAAATTAGAAATCATGGGTTTATATAACAAAATGTAATAATTTAAGTATGGAAATAAGTTTTATTACCATTTTTTCTTTTTTTTTTCGTTGTCAATATGTTTTGTTTTTTATTTATTGAAAAATGTGCTTTAATTTGGCACACAATTTGTACGATTTAATTAATTTTCATAAAATATGTGGTGGTGTGTTTTTATTTTCTTTTTATACAATGGATTTCGTTCTTTTTGTTTGTAATGTAAAGATTGCAAATTTTAGATGTAATGCAAAAGACATTAAAGAAAATTAAAACCCACATATTTGCCGCTTGTTTAAAATGCTTAAAAAATTCCACTCCAGTATATATATATTTATATATAAAAAAACTATTAAGTGTTTTATTTTTATTTTTTATTTAAATGAAAAAGTCGTTGTTAGTGAAAAATTTTTTACGTAATAAAGTATTTTTCTATACAATTGTCGAAACATGAAAAAATGTTTTCAATCTAATTTTATTACACATCATGACCACATAAAATCCTTAAATTTGAATAAAAAAATTATAATATTAATGTATATAACATTAAAAAATTAGGACACGCATTAAAGTTGCATATTTAGATAATTTCTATTGACAAAGTTTAGTAGACTTTAATAAAAATCTAAAAAAAAAATTGTATTAGTTTAGAGTTAAAAAGTTGACTACAAATTATTGTAGAATATTAATTGTGTTAGTGAAACTTGTTTATTTTTAATAAATACATATTAAAAAATTTAAATTTTAAATATGTAAATATGGAAGTGGTCATGAAATTACAGTTTACTGTATTTTTCTTCAAATTGTAGCAATAAGATTTGATTTCCTTTTATTTTTTCAAAAAAAAAGAAAGAAAAAGAAAAGATTGATTTACTTGTTTTATTACAAATTTTCCATACCAATTAATAAAATGAAAAAATGTCATTACTTTTATTATTATAGAAAGTTAAGTGTATTATTTTACATGAATACATATTTCCACAAGTCGAAAAATGCAAAAAAAAACGTGTAAAAATTTAACTTGTATATTATAATTAAAGTTTATATAATATATGGTTCTTGTTAGATTATAGTAAGCAAAAAAATAAACTATTATACCAGAACCACTCAAATTAATGTTATAATAAAATTGTATCTCATAAAAAACCACCCAGTATATAAATTCTTTCCATTTTTCCCCATAAATTATTAAAAAGACTGCATTTAAATTCAAAAAGTGTTATTCTACCTAATTTTTGAACATATACAAATTTGAAGAGATAACGTGCAAATTTTGTGGTTAGAACTGTAGTGACATCTACGTTAAAATATTATTGTCGTTAAATTTCAAAATAAATGGAATAGAAATTAATATAACAAATCTTCCGTTATAATTGAAAACGAACTGTATAACAGCTAAATAATGAATTTTGAGATAAATCAGTGAATATTGTGAAATGTGCGTAAATTATTTGATAAAAAAATTTGAAATTGAGGTTGTGTTTTGGTTTGGCGGGTTTTAAAATAACAGCCCAGACAGTCAGTTGTTTTAATGGCCGCAAATGTAACATCAACGAATGGATTGGAGTGTCAAACGGAGACGCTACAAAATGTGAGTTTATTTCATAATAAAACAATTCGTAATCAGTGAAAAAAAATTCTATCGATTTACCATTCATTTAATTTACTTGCATTTAATTTGGCTGTGTGGATAATTACAAGGGTGTGTGTGTATGAAAATCATATTATGGTGTGTTTGTGTTGTTTGCACAAAAATGTGCCATGATGAAGAAAAATTCCACAAATTGAACGTTATTCGTAATTTGAATTGTTGTTTTATAGTAGTAGGACAGTCTCCGGAACGGGAACGGGAAAATGACAACCACCTTAACGAAATCGACGACTGGAACCCACCACCATTCACACCATATTCAAAATCTCGACATAAAATCGTCAAATCAACAACACGATACCGATTCGGTGGTGGTGCCAGATTCGACAACAATCACAATTGAAAAGGAGATGGTCGATTTGTTTTGTGCTGGCCAAGATGTACTCGTCAAACAGAAGGATGACCGCTATTATTTTGGTACTGTTGTACAAGTGGATGATATTAGAGAACAATGTTTAGTGAAATATGGTGACAATACGAATAATTGGTCCAGTTTCAAAGATTTAACCAAATTGAATACATCCAAGTTGGAGTTGGAATTGTTGTGTGTTGTATGTAAAAAATCGGCACCGAAAAATCAAAAGGAAATTATTGTTTGTGAACAATGTGGTCGCGGCTATCATCAAAAGTGCCATCAACCAGAAATACCAAACAACTGCCAAAAAGAAGGTAAATTCATATATTAACAAATGTATTTTATTGTTAACTTAATCGATAACTGGTAAAAGGAATTACGTCAGTATAAAAAAAATGTAACTGTACATTTTATTCTATTTTACACCTTCGAATAATAATTATGGATGGAATAATAATTTGATTTTGTTTACAGGTGTGACATGGACTTGTAAACGCTGTTTAGACAGTGAACCATATAGACTGAGAAAAAATTACACCAAACAATTACGCAGGGACTCACTACGTAATTCAAACACATCGTGTTCAAGCAGCCAGGACATAAAATTTCAAACAACAACAAAAGTATTACCGTACGAAGTTAGTATCTATGCTTAAATATGGAATTTTTCACGAAAATCCTTATTTATTGACAAAATGTTGCAAAGTAACGTCAGAAATTCGTTTTGTTTTTATGCACGAGAAGTTTTTAGTTGTTTGCATTTTTCACGAAAACAAGTGGTTTTAATGAAAAATTCCAAGAGACATAAAAGATTCCTTTTAAAATTTCCTATTAAATAAGCTTATTTAACCAATGTCTTATTAGGCCAAAATTAAAAGTTGTTGAACTATAAAAACCATCCAATAAAAATTGTCCTTTTATACGTGCTAGTTTTCACTTTTTTACATTTTTCTCAAAAACGCCACATTTAAACTAAAAACTTCAAAAGACATAAAAGATTCCTTTTTGAAATTTCCTCTGAAATAATTCTATTTAACCAACATCTTACTGGGGCAAAATTAAAAGTTTTTTTTACTATAAAAACCATCCAATAAAAATTGTCTTTTTATCGTAGCAAGTTTTCCCTTTTCTGCATTTTTCACAAAAACGACACATTTAAATAAAAAACTCCTAGACACATAAAAGATTCCTTTCAAAACTAGTTGGACTATAAAAACTTTCCAATAAAAATGTTTCCTATCAAATTGAACTAAATACAATTTTAATGTGGATAATTTTTTTTAGTTGAGTTCATTAACATGGGATACTTATCATCGTGTAAACGACGAAGATACATATTGTTACTGTGGTAGAGATGGTGAATGGTTTAAACAAATGTTACAATGTGCACGTTGTAAACAATGGTTCCATGAAAAATGTATAGATTGTTTACAATATCCATTATATTGCGGTGACCGTTTCTACGTTTATATATGTTCAATATGTAATCATGGTAAAGAATATTTAAGACGTTTGGAAATGAAATGGGTCGATTTAGTACATTTAATGTTATTTAATTTGACGGCATTCAATTGTAGAAAATATTATGATTTAGATACAATTTTAGTACCGTATATAAATGATAATTGGAATACGCTACAGCTACCACCAAAGGTAAAAAAAAAATCATATTTATACATTTCGAATACTAATTTCGTGTTAATTTCTAGATATTTAATTGCAACAAAACTGATCGACGTGATAATATATTAAATATATTATTGCATAATAGAAATCGTTTTAAATGTGGCAAAGAAATCAAGAAACGTACAAATATATGGGGTTTACGTGTACGTTTACCACCGCCAGCACCATGTATAACATTACCACCCCATAATGGACAAATATCTGATAATGAATTACGTGAACTGTGGCAGGGTAATCGTCGTTTACAATTTCTACCATTAACAACACTAGATGATGCACCATTGTTTAATTTAACAAATAAAATCCGTAATATTATGATGGGTACAATGTATTTACAAAATACAATACATTCGGAAACGGATTCACCATGTCCCAGTCCCGATATGGATATGTTGAATGGTGATGATGATTTAACTATGGTTGCATCAACATCAACAGCAGCATCCATGGATTATAAATATATAAAAAAGTCTGATTATTTGGGTGCTGGATGTGCAAAAAAAAGTGTACCATATAAAAAGATGAGCTTACAAAGACGTAAAAAATTATTAGCAATGACGAATCGTGAAAGGGAACGTATATTGAAACGACCTAAAAGACGTACAAACAATATAGATGATGTTGATGTTATAAAAACGAAACGTTCGCGTGGCAACAATGTGAATTGTTATACGAAAAGGTTGAGTATTGATAGTAAAATTGTGAATAGACATAGTGAAACACTGCCATTAACACCACCAACTTCTGTTTCGGCACCACCAACACCACCAGCTTCCGGTGAGTACTGAATTTTTAGTTATAAATCCATTGTTGGTTTTAAAAACGAGAAGCGTTTGGTATAAAATAATGAAATGCTTATTAATTTTGTGTAAATCCTTCTTTTCCGTCCTTTTTTGATTCCTTTGTTGTTATTCTGTAGTTTGTTGACTAGTGGATACTTAGCATTCGCTTGAAAATCTCGAAAAAAATCACATTCCATGCTTTTAAATAATGCAATGAATTTTTTGTAACGCCGTTCTAATTCGGTCTCATTACCAAACGATATTTAGTAATTTTTACTCAAAAATCGTACAGTAATCGGGGTTATTACCGTATGATCGTGGTTATAAGAAAAAACAATGTTGGTACTTGTTAAACAAATTGCTGGTTGCTGGAATTCAGGCTAATTCTGTAGTGTGTCAATTTTGTTGTGGCGTCCATCTTATTAATAGCATAAACAATATTTGAATTCAACTTATTTTATAATAATACACGATACACTAAATAAATCAACAAAGAAATATGTCTTTAATTATTTAAAATTAAAGTTTATGGTGCAATTGTGGCAATTACTGACATTGATAGTTGGTAAATTTGTTCAATTGTTTCATTACCAACCAAAAAATATCCCCAAATTCGAGCAACCATTAATTTTTAATAATTAAATAAATTCCAATGTTTGTTACAAAAAAATCTTGTATTTTACTCGGGCGGAAAGATATTTGTTTGAGAAATGTCGTCTTTGAAAGACGAGGCGAAGCCGAGTATACAAAATTTTGCAAATACGTTTTTCCGCACTTTTATAGATAATAAATAATCTAAAAAATAGTATAATTACCACACGCCTGTCACTGGATTAGCTTCATTT
>SSSI01010089.1:0-15000 GCA_004796505.1 Oryzaephilus surinamensis
ATGAAAAAATAAGGTTTTACTTAAATATTTCAGAAAATATTAGAGATATTAAAATGAAATTTTACAGAAGAGTTTTATTTATTAAGGCACACATTTGTACCAAATTTGAACGAAAACGGCCGCCCCCAACTATATTTTTTATTGGTGGGGGTGGAATCACACCCCGGGAACTTTTTATTTTGCATGTTAATATACTGTTTAAAAAATCTTATTTAATAGGAAATTTAATAAGGGAACATTTGTGTCTCTTGAAATTTTTCGTTTAAATGAGCCGTTTTTAAAAAAAATGCGAAAAACTTAACACATGTCATGAATAAATCGACAAAATAAATTACCAGTTTTTTGAAATTCGATTTATTGATGACACGTGTTAAGTTTTTCGCATTTTTTTTAAAAACGACTCATTTAAATGAAAAATTTCAAGAGACACAAAAGTTTCCTTATTAAATTTTCTATTAAATAAGGTTTTTTTTATACAGTATATTAGCAGGCATATCTCTAATAATTCCAAAAATATTCAAGTAAAACCTTATTTTTTCATAAAACTTTAACACCCTGTATCTCAAAAACGAAGAGATGTTGGACAAGATTTTATAGGACTTTTTTTCTTAAAATGTACTCAGGAATAACCTCTTAAAATATGTCCACGTTATTCTGGAACACCTTGTATATATACTATACCTATGGTTGTTACGACAGTGCTGGAAAAAAATAGAGATTGTCCAAAACTCCAATTTGGTTCACCAGTTGCATTTCTTACAGCTGAAACGCCGCGATTGCTCGCCTTAACTACTTCGCTAATGAGGTCTTCTAGTGCATCGTCTGCAATTTGGTACAATTTTTATTTTTTTTTCAACAACATTCAATATAATAAATGTAAATGATAAAAGATAAAAACTGTTATATTTATGTATACAAGTAAGTAATATATAATAACATTTTGATAAATTCAGGGAGGATGTACAAATTTTATAATAAATGATAAATAATTAATCTGTGTTTTAGACATCCTGGCTATACATGTAATTTATATATGCATATGAATATTGTGATAAATTTAATATATCTACATTTGATGATAAATTTTCAATTTGCATATTTTGTACAAATCAATACGTAACGTTGGTATTACCTGATACGTTCGGATAAAGTGTAAAAAACTTTTGAAATGCTGCATCGACTTTCATTCGAATAGATTGTTCTTCAGGTGCTTCTAAAAGACTGAAAATGGCAGCACCACTACATAAAAACATAACGTAAACGAAAAGGAATACGGAAAACAGAAATGAAGTTTTGCAAAGGCCCAAAAGCTTCGGTCCCTCATAAACTCGCGTAATACGTTTTGGATAAAGTGGTATTCTTTCATCACAAATAACAGTACCGTAGTTTTTGTAACTCATTTTTTATGTACACTTAACTATTATTTTAAACACACCAAAAATCAACTGAAATGCTCGCAGAAATATTGACGGGACACATTAAATAAAGTATAATACACAATAGTCCGTTCCTCCATATTTATGCAGAATAAATAATGAATTAATTTAAAAATAAAACTTCTTTAACAAATACTGTACACTCCTTCACTCGTTGAACTTAAAATGATCATGTAAGGTTCACTAGACTAGCCGTTTAATAAATATACTGCTTGTCTTATCTTTAAGTAAACTTTTGATAATTAAATATTGTGGGTAGACTTTATAATGGGCATTAATACAACATTGTAATTAACATGTGTACGTACATACCTATTATACAAATTATTTTTAAGTAAAATTGGAAAGCATTATTAATTTAAATGTTTTCGTTCGTTATGCACCCTTTATAATATATTTATAAGAAACTTTGTAATTTTACCTGTTAATAGAATATACCCTAAATAAGGATGACATTATAATTTATACCCATATATGTATAATATTGTTATTAGTTTTAAATAGTTTGTAAACAAATTTATTTTAGAAGAAAGTTGCAACTAATTATAATTCATAAAATTTCTGTTTGTGATTAAAGGTAGGTAATTAATTTATATTAGTAGATAAAAGACTTATTAAAAGGGCATGTTATTAGTTGTTATTCGGAAAATCAATATTATATCTAATTGTCGTCTTTCCTTTTGGGTTTTTAATGCCAACCCATTATATGCTCCAAACAGTTTAATTAAATAAATATTTTAATTGCACAACAACTATTTATTAACTTTGTACTCTTCTAGTAATCTATTCAAAATTGAAATCACGCCTTCGAATATCATCGATCGAATGTATTTAATTAATATTGTTTATAGAAATTATATAATTTTTAAACATACATAATATAATTTCGAGATAAAGGATTTTTAGGTTTTGTTATTATCAATTGATATCCTAATTGGCATACAATTTAATTCGAACTTGTGTTTTTATTATAATAAATCATAAGTTTTCTTAATTTACGAATGAGAGAAAAGCAAACAATTAACTAAAAATTTTCGTCCGAAGAGAAACAGTTAAAAGATTGTATCACAGTTGAGATTAAACAATAAAACTTTTGCCATGAATATTATTATCCTATATTATAACTTAATGATGTTTTTGTTTCAGTTGAAAACTTTCATCCAACAAATATTTGCGAAAAACAAAAAAAAATTAAATTGAGAAACAATATATTTTTAAATAAATGATCTAAGTTAATGAAGCAATCATACATGTAATTGATTACTTGTATCTATAACAGTAAATAAAATTGTTATAGTAAATCAGCTATTATCTAAATACACATTTATAATATATAAATAATATACGAAAGGGTTATCTAAATGAAAAGCATGTACATGACTACGGATGTCATGTATAAACCGTTATAATTTTTTATCGTTTAATGACTTACTGACAAAAGGGTGTACCAAAATTTGTTAAAAACAAAATATACATTACGTTTTTCTCTCAATATACAGAATGTTACCTATTTAATATGAAATTCATCTTTGCGACCGTTATTATGAGTTTTGTGCTATATACTTGCCTCTCTGGTTATAAATGAGCAATTCTGAATTTAAGATAAAAAAACAGAACGTATAAATTACATTTACTTCGTACAAAATAAGATTAGAATTTCTTAGAATTCTATACAGCATACATTCTATCTTTTTCTCTTTTCTCTTCATAATTGCGACATTTACAGTCAGACTGGCAAGTATAAAAAAGATATACTCAGTAAATCAAAACAAGATTGTTTCATTAGCTTACCAGAAATACAGCTGTGATGTTTTAGAAATGCAGTTCGTAGATTCCTTAAATTTTTCACTTTTTCACGTTCTTCAGGATCTTCGATTGCGGAAAATACAAGAGCACCAAACAACAAAAATAGAACATATCCACCAATAAAAAGGAATAGTCGCACTAATCCGCGACTTGTTAAAGTCATTTTTTTGTTGCTGAAAGAGAAAATCTAAATCAATACATACAGGCATATTACTTATTATTTTTTATGTCGCTTTATATAAATTTGTATATTTTACATTTGGAGTATTAATAAATAAAAGTGCTCAAGAATGGAGAAGATTAATGGAATAAAAAAATGAGTGCTATTATTGTTCTGAAAATTTATTTAGTTTTATATATCATATATGTACAATGGAATAAAACTTATTACCTAATTTATATCGATTAGCTCATGAATATTAATGCACTTTGTAATCATAAAATAATGTAATACTACCTAGTCATACACGAATATTAAAAATGTTTTCATACAAAATTTAATTTAATAGTTTATTTCAAATTTTCACATTTCTACAAATGATGTTTATCTAACTTTTTTATTCTAAAGTCAGATAATTTCTTGAATCTTCACATACTTGAAGAGAACTTTTCATTTTGCATGGAACACTTTTAATTACAAAACAGTTTATGGAATAAAGAAAGAAGGAGTAAATCATGTTATTAAGCACTAGAAAAACATTGTTATACAAAAGTACAAATTATTTTTATATTGTTGTTTTCAAATTTGAATTTTTCGATTATTGATTTTATTTTGATAATTCAATAAAACACTTACCAATATGCAATGAATATTTAATAAATCAACAATTTCCTTTTCAAAGCTAAACAACAAAATTACATTTAACAAATATTCTTACTCACCCTTGTGAATCTACATTCTAGTGGCGTTTTTTGGAAAAATTGTTAGACTTCACAAAAAAGAATTGATATACTAAAAAATTAATTTAGGTAACCTACTACGAAAAGCGTCCATCCAAACAATAATCGAAGTGGATCACTTTTAACAATACAGTCCTCAGTATAATGGAAAATCCTTCGTTTAGGAAGACAGAAGGCTTTATATATTTCTCTTGAACTAAGGTACCACTGGACATGATGAATTAACCTGTAGATGCGATGACGCGCGTCGCAATCGGCCACATTTTGGCGACGCACAACAAACTCTCTTCTATTATACATTGTATACTTATAGTGGAATTCAAAAATCTATTGAAAACTAACAGAAAAGTGCACAGAAATCATATTTGAATGTTATCATATCGCGAGTATTTAGAAAATTTTCGTATGTTCGATGAAATAAATAAATAATTACAAATTTAATATTTGATGAATGCGCCAATTAAAAAAACCAATTTTACATAATTATCCATTTACAAATTAGTAAATTAATCTTGTTAAGCATTAATTAATTACATTATTGACAATTAATCATTTGTAATTGTAAATTACGAAATTATGTTGGGTGTAATTAATCACTTTAGAAGTATAATGACTGCTTTTGAAAATTATTCGTTAATTCAGCCCTAATAGAGGATATTTGTAGAGGAATTTATTATTTTTTTTATAATAGTTACACCTGTTGTATAATGACGTCCATTTGTTAGCTTAGTAAAACATGAAAAATGCCTATAATAAGTCAAATTACACTTGTTCTATAATAATAACAGATATACATATATGTAGATCAATATAGGGGATGTTGAGGCGTCGCGACGCATGCGTCTCGTCATCAAATCGATATAAAGGCATTTTATATACATCCCTAACACAAGTGGGTGTTTTGTGTATAAAGATGATAAAGTGTTTTGATATTTGTTTAAACTAGTTATAAATATAAAAAATCTTTGTTAAAGGTAAAGCTTTTAATTTAACAATATAAGAAATATTTAAAAGAAACCGACATAATTTAGTTTTAATTTTAATGAGAATATTTCATCGTTTATAGATTAGTTTTGATTATTATTCTGTAATTAGACTAACATAAATAATTATCTCATTTGTTCCAATTTTGTGTAGAAAAAAAGTGTGTCAAGTTTATGGTGAATCAAATTTTTGCACAACTGTTTTAATTTCTTAAATCTTCCTAGTAATGTTTGCTAATTTTATTTTTAGTGATAACATAGTATAGGAAAATGGGTTGTTTTGGTGAATGTTTGGATTTGGGCCCGCCACCAGACAGCATCTTATTTCTTCCACCTCCACCAGCACCCTCATTTATTCAACACACATTACCTGATTTATTATTAAACACCACCCCATGTTCGGCGGCCCAATTGTGCGAATCAGTACATCCAGCAATTAATCGAATACCATCAGAAAGTGGAGATTACGTCGAAATGCCACGAAAAGGTATTATACTCTATTCGGATACGGAAGAAAAATCACCATCATTTTCTTCCGTAAATGAATAGACTTTAAGTGCAAAATCAAAATTGTAACATTTTGTATTAAAACACGATCCAGAGGAATTATACCTAAATAATTTGTCTTTTTGATGATGACAGATGTCGAAAGTTGGTCTGTAAGTGGAATTGACGATACATGGCTCCTTGTACTGGTTGCCTCATCAATTGGTGTTCTTTTATTAGGCGCTTTACTGGCAATGTTTCTATTAAAATGCAGAGAGTAAGTAAAAAAAACGAAAACGATTTAATTTACCATTTTATGAGTAATTTCTTTATAGAATGAATATGTTTAACAGCAACGACTGCTCATTACACAATCGTGACCATCACCATCATAATCACCATCATCGACCCACCAAATCACAACAACATAACAATGAACCAACACGTGACTGTACATCAAATTTGAATAACACGAACAAACTGGTCCATCCAGCCGACTCTGTATTGTACCATAGTACCACAAATATGGACAACCGTATGGTGTGGGCGGCATTAACACCACATGGTACACAGCACTTCATATCGGAAAACTATCCACGCGATCTGATCGACTACAATGACGACCATTACGAGACAATTGACAATTATCAGTCGACGACTGCGGCCCAACCGGCCGCCGGTTATCGCACCTATTACCACAAAGGTTTGCCAAGCTTAGTAGCGAATGAAAAATCTAGTTTTGTTAATTCAGGCTTCGTAGATTACGACTACGAAGATCCCACACCGTTAATTGAAAGTTACCAAATGAACGATATTATGATGGAGAATAATGGTGATCCATCACCATATCAGATGATGTTACAAGGTAATACGGATATGAGGTGTGCTGCCAGTCTTGGCCTTAGTACGAACAATACGTTAAGAAGAGGTGTTACGATAAGGCCATTAGTTTCGTCACCGACACGCATCGAACATCCAAATTTACCGCCGTTGAATCTTTATCCACAACATAACAAAAGTACTAATAATACGTTGAAGAGGAATACGCTGAATTATCGAACAATGGATTCTTCGGGCACGTTACCGAAATATGGATGTTAAATTTTTTGAAAGCATATATGTATTATGATTATAAACTGTTTAATGATTTTATGTTCATAAAGTCTTTATACTTTTTAATACCTATATAGTATGTATTGTATGTATTACACTTTATATAATTAATTATTATACGTACCTATATCTATATAATTAATAATAGCTCATCATCGCCAATAATAAGCACTTATTTATTATGTCTACACTTTTGTGTACTTAAATGATGTGTACCTATATTTAAATGAAAACTTATACAAAATGTGTAATGAACAAAAAATTAATAAAAATAATACAAACTATTTTTTTATTTTTTTTTTTTTTTTTATAATGTTTGTCCTCTGTATATTTTGGTGAAAAATGGAAAAGTGTTCAGATTGGTTAAGTTTACATTTCAAAAGAATTTCTTCGAATTTAGGAAGGGGGTGTAAACCCTTAAATAAGCAATTACAACCGTTTTGGACTAATTTGACGAATCGGACAATATTTACTGTACAAAGACACTTGTTGTAACATTTATAAGAGCTAAGTTGTAAATGTTTCCAAAAAAACTGTAAATAAAATTATAGAATTACACAGATAAAGACCAGGAAGTAAAAATTAAATCTATATTATGACTAGTCAAGGTTTTATTGTCGTAAAAATGGCTGGCTGAGGTGATTTTCAACTATATTGCATAATTCTGCAAAAATGGTTTATTTCATATCAAACTATGCATGTGTAATAAAAGACTGTATAGTTATTTATTAAAGTTTAAAGTTTAGTGTAATATTATCACATTGTAATGGTATTGTGTAAAAACATGAGTACCCAATATCCAAATTTATTACATATTAGGAATTGGTTTCTTAAGATAAAAAAGCGTTGTCTTATCTATCATATAAATATGTTTATTTAGTAAGACTCAGTCAGATTTGAATTTAATACAGTAGTTCTATGGCAGCTTATCGGGATATAAAAATTAATTACCTGTAAAAGCAGATATGAATAATTTTTTACACACATACGTTTTATATACAAATAAATGACGGTACGATTTGTTTAAAGTAGCGTTTTAGGTAATTATTTCGATACGTATTAGACCTTGGCCTTCTGTAAAGATACAAGAGGTAATAATGCATTTTGCTAATTAAAAACTGATTAGCAATTTTTCTTGAAATTTCAATTTCATATTTGCATAAATTTGATTTGAATAAAACAACAATTACAAACTACGAAATCGGATTTGGTGATGCGCAAGCGCAAAACATATCTACTTTTAGACGACAAAATTACTTACGAACACGATATTTACCGCACCACATCCACATATATGCGATATAGCCGCATTACAACATGTAAGCCTAGATGTGGCTCGGTTGCTATTCTGTATTGTGCCTGCAGCTGATCTCCACGTGAGGTTTCTAGCTGCCGCAATTTTATTTTCCTTCATTTAACGTTTTTCAACGAAAACGAAGAAGAGATGTGCGTGTGGTGAAAACTAGTGCCTTACATATAAATCAAAACTAGAGAAAATACCTATTTTATACAAAAAATTGTTGGACAATGGTTGAAGACGACCACACGACTGAACCATCATCAGTGGCGCAGCATGTCGAATTAATAAACAAGAAACATTTACCAAATGGTACGAACACGAACAATACAATCGAAATAAAAGTGGAGGAATCGATGGAGCCACCGGACGGCGGCACCCGAGCATGGCTTGTGATGTTCGCATCGTTCTTCTGCAATGGGATCCTTTTCGGGGTGATCAACTCCTATGGGGTTTTGTATTCGGAATTGCATGACAATCTTCAAAGAAGGAATGTCAGTAATGCCGCTGGAAAGGCAGGTAAGCCACATTGATGGGCTAAAATTAGCATGCATGCACATTTTCTTTTTTTGTGGCTTAATATATGCGCGGTTTTTTAAACCTGAATTGATTTCGCATTGAATTACACGTGTTCATGTCATTAGCTCTTGTAATTTGAATATAATACATATATAATATTTATTCATACAACATATATATGTGTAGAATATAAATTGGTATTAAATATAGTCGTGTGGGGATTGGATTTCTTTTTTGTGAATTTTGTTGGCTTTGCTATATTCGAAAACTGTTATTTTATCTAAAATACAGCAAATACCAGTTGTATTATCAATTACATTATTCTATTTTAAACTATATCTAATTGTACAGTTGTGGGCATCTCAATCCGCCACTCAGGTAAATTGTGTATTCAAATATCGACATTATTGAATTTTTTGTATAGTAATTCATAGTACCCTTTCAGTCCCTACTTCTCAATATTCAATAAGGACCACGTCCTTTCTAGATTTATACCTGAGTGGCAGATTGACCTGCCCACAACTGTACATACATAAAATATGTTAATTCAGATTTTTAAAGTATGTAGGTACAACAAATTTTCATACAGATAAACAGAAGTCTATTTGATAATGCATATTATTCGTAATTTTTTTTCAATTTTCGTTAAATACGTAGGTGTTATATGTATCTATAAGTACTTATTTAATAATAATGCGCAAAATTATGTACTTACGTATTGCACAAAAATAAAATAATACTTTAATGTAAATATTTGATAATATTCATATAGCAAATGGAAAATTATTTATTTTGGAAAACAACCTAATCCACTTTTTTACTGACATCAATGCTAGCAAATAATAATAATAATATAAATATAATATTCCTTAATTAGGTATATTGTATTTATAATTATTTAGCGATAATGTTGTTTCGCAAAACAAAGGATTTACGAATAATGTCATTCTATTTACATGGTAATTAATATTTTTTAAAATATCGGGATATATGAAAAGATTCTAAATTGTGAAAATTATTTCATAGTTTAATGAACTTTAGATATCAAGTTGTATTATTCTCATCTAATTCTAACAAGTTGTCTAAAATTCTAATTCAAATTTTTGTTCTACACAAATTTCTGCTACTAAAATGTTAATGCAAGTGTACGTGGTCTATGGGGCGCCGTTTGGGCTAAAACTTGATTTGTAAACAAAAATTGCTTTGTTTCATGAAAACTTGAGATATCTGACAAATTGTTGCACAATGTTTGTCTAGTTGATTTTTTAAATCAATTAAAAAATAAATACGTCAACATCAGAAACTGAGATAAATGTCAACACTATAAAATTTCAAACAAATAGTTGCTTGTTATATTTTTTGGGTTTATATATACATATAATAATAATACTACTGTTATTATATTTTATATAAATGTAATTATATTTTGACCTAAACGGTGCCTTATAGTAATCTGATAAAATCATGTACGTATCTATAATTGTACTGTATATTTATAGCTCTGGTTGGATCATTTGCAATGGGCACAACATTCTTCGTGTCCCCATTAAGCGGTGTTTTAACCGACTTGATGGGCATCAGGAAGACGACATTTCTCGGTGGTGCAATAGCATCATGTGGCATGTTCCTGTCATCGTTCTGTGTTGACAGCATTGTGGCATTATGCATCACGTACGGAATGTACGGCTTGGGCGGCTCATTGGCGTACACGCCATCGTTGGCCGTGCTGGGCCACTATTTCAAAAACTATCTGGGCATAGTGAATGGTATCGTAACTGCTGGCAGTTCAGTTTTCACAATTTGTATGCCATACGTGATGGATGCATTTTTAAAGCATTTCGGCATTGTGTGGACGTTACGTTTATTAGCGTTAATTGCTGCCATGATTATGTTGGCGGCGTTCCTATTTAAACCAATTACAATGAACAGTAACTACAATAATGGTAAAATTGTACTAAAGAAATCAATTTCATTTAAAAGTTTATTCAATATGACTGTACTGAAAAATCGAAAATATTTAATATGGACATTCGTTATATCGATATCGTTGTTTGGCTATTTCGTGCCATATGTTTATATGTTGAAATTCGTCGAAGCGAATTTCAGTAAAGATGATGACAACAAACTTCCGGTTTTGTGTATTGGCATTACATCCGGCTTGGGGCGCTTAATATTCGGCTTTATTGCCGATATGAAAAACATTAATCGCATATTGTTGCAACAATTGGCATTTTTGGCAATTGGATTGTTCACAATTATTTTACCATTCACCAGCGGTCATTATGGTTGGTTGATTGTCGTTGTTTTGGGAATGGGTCTGTTCGATGGATGTTTTATCTCGTTGTTGGGACCGCTGGCGTTCGATATTTGCGGTCGCAATGGGGCCACACAGGCCATCGGCTATTTGTTGGGCCTGTGTTCAATACCATTGACAATTGGACCGTACATAGCTGGACTAATATTGGACTACAACAATAACGATTACACCATTATATTTATATTGGCTGGAATTCCACCAACACTGGGATCACTTGCATTATATTTAACACGATGTGTTAATTCTGGTGTTAATAAACAAGAAGTTGGAACTGAATACAAAATACAAGAGAATACAATCGTGCAAGAGAAATTCAATTCGAATAACGATGATGAGAAAATCAGTTTAACCGGTAAGTCGCAAAATTCTAATGTTGTTTACGATGACAATGAGAATATATCGGATAAAAGGCGATACATTTATACAATTCTTTAAATATATGTGCAATACAACGTAAAAACTAAAGTCTATTCATTTAGGGAAGGAAAAGGCTACGATTAGTCGGCTTGCACGTGATGTAATTGTTTAAATTTTATTGGTCGAAAGTAAGGTTAGAAGCAGGATTATTGGATGATTTTGAAAAACGTCATAATTCAAGATGGACGATTTTTCTTCCCTATCTGAATAGAGTATACGTTGATTGAATGTTTGTAGATATAATGGCTGTGAACAAAAGTTTATTTGAATATTTATAATTAAGTATATGTGCCTATTATGCTGACTTTAGAAGATTTTAATTAATTTTCACATTGTAATCGTAAAATAAATTTGATGTTTTTCTGAAACTGGCCTTGACCTATTCTTGAAATTTTTAATCTTTCTTTAAATATTTAATTGGAATCTCTAAAATCAGTATGTACATAACATAATATGTATTATGTATATATTCGCCACATCCTCAAATGATGTTTTTAATATTGAAAAACATACACATTGCCTTGTGATACAATAGTTTATTGTTATAAATAATATATTTTTGATAAATACTATTTATATTGTATAATATATATATTATGTATGTTATACAAAATAATAATGTGCATATTGTATTAGTTATATTATTTTTAACAATAATTTTACGTAAAATTATGATTAATTGTTATATTCCTATAAAAAAAAAAAAAAAAAAAATAAGTATAACACAATTAACAAACAGTGATTTTATTGTTTACTTTGTCTTTATTATAATTAGATAATTTTTAATGAAAGGATGATATCCTAGTTTTATATATGAATTTTTATTTAAACAGAAATGATAATATTAATTAATACTACTGTTTTTTTAAAGTGTAATGACCACTGGTTCAATATATGTAGTTTTATATCGGAATTGGAAAACAAATAAGTGCATGAAAAATTAGGTAAAATGTGCTATCTTAATGTGTTTTTCAATATAGTAATATATTTCTTACTTTTCTCCATATCTCAAAAGTAAATATGTAATAAATATTATATTTGCATATAAAATATTGTAACTAAGGAAAAGATAACAAAATTTCTAGCATTTAACGGGGACGGGGGGTTTAAAATGGCACGTGCATACCGTGTATGTGTTTATAAAATAAAAGTCATTATGAATTTATGAAATTGCACGATTTGTAAAAACAATACAGATAAATTAATGCACATCAAATAACGTAGTTTATCGTTTATTTTGTATATGATGAGTATGACGCCCCTCTAATTGGGCTAATATCCTATTTTTATATTGCATTTAGATTTAAAGGCGAATATTTTATTGATGTACATTAAAGTTCTATTAATAATATAAATTTAGTGAGTGAGCAAACTATTGTAGTTTTCAATTGAACGTAATTATATTTGGTAATTGGTTTGACGACCAGACATTTTCAACTTACAATAACTTACTATACAATCTACGTACATTCATTTATTTACTATTATTTTACTATAATTTGTAGTTCTATTAATGACGCTTATTTGCTCCATTTGATATTTGAATTGTGCCATTAAATGTTTTGTCTAGTCTAAATGTGCATGTGATTTTTTATACTTAACAATTAAAATTGATAAATGGAATTGTGATAGACAAAATTAATAAATGAAAAAAAATTATTATTTGATGGTGTGGCAAGCAGAATAATGTTTTAAAAGCATACAAGTTTTTATATATAATTTTATATATTTTATGGTATTACTTATTTTTACAGAGCCATTGGAATGTTAGTTGTTGAAGAAAGAAGGTGCCTAATCTCAATTTTTAAATCGACTTAATTTTTAAGGATACGTTTTTTTTTTTTTAATTTAATGTTCTCTGCTTTGACTTATTCTGCTAGTTATACTATTTTGAACATTTTTACTTACAAAACAATTTACAATATTGTTGCATTTATTTTATAAGATTTTATACTTTTTTGAATAATAAAATTGTTAAAACATACAAAAAACGAATATTATAACTATGTATAGAGATAAATTTATAAGTGTAAATCCGTTTATGGATTTCATATAGAAGACAATAAAGCAGAACCTGTTATATTTTAAAATACGTACGTATTTAAGAAAAATTGTTAGATCTTTCTCATTGTTATACCTAAATAATACATATCAGTGTAAATCATATATTTTATTTACGAATTGTATTAGGTACATTGTTAATAATAAAATAAAAACACTGAGAATAAAATAAATTTGCTTTTATTTATATATATACAAAAATTGTACATATGTATAACGTTTTACCTATTTAATATTTATTAGTTTAAAATTGGCCATTTATTTTTCCACGTTAGTTCCACTTCGTTTAAATTCATTAGCAATTTTTTTGATTATTAAACTCTTCTCCTTCAATTTTTCTTTAGCATTTTCAACTTCACTTCCACCACTTAGCATAAGTGTTACAAAATCTACAAAATAAAAACAAATTGTTATTTATGAACATTCTGATCAGGAAATGTTTAAAGACGAGCGAATAATAGTGTGAATTATTAGTAAAAGTGGTAAAATTCATTTTTTGTAACGCCGTTCCATTTTGGTCTCATTACCAAACGATTTTTAGTAATTTTTACTCAAAAATATCGCAGTTATAAGAAAAAACAATGTTGGTACTTGTTAAACGAATTGCTGGTTGCTGGAATTCAGGCTAATTCTATAGTGTGTCAATTTTGTTGTGGCGTCCATCTTATTAATAGCATAAACAATATTTTAATTCAACTTATTTTATAATAATACACGATACACTAAATAAATCAACAAAGAAATATGTCTTCAATTATTTAAAATTAAAGTTTATGGTGCAATTGTGGCAATTACTGACATTGACAGTTGGTAAATTTGTTCAATTGTACCAACCAAAAAAATATCCCTAAATTCGAGCAACCATTAATTTTTTAATTAAAGAAAATTAAATAAATCCGAATGTTTGTTACAAAAAATCTAGTGTTTTACTCGGACGGAAAGATATTTGCAAAATGTCGCTTTTAAAAGACCCGGCTTCGCCTCGTCTTTCAAAATGTACTCGATTTCACACATACTATTATCTAATTTGGTCTCATTGTTACCAAACGATTTTTAGTAATTTTTACTCAAAAATCGTACAGTAATCGGGGTTATTACTGTACGATCGCAGTTATAAGAAAAAACAATGTTGGTACTTGTTAAACGAATTGCTGGTTGCTGGAATTCAGGCTAATTCTATAGTGTGTCAATTTTGTTGTGGCGTCCATCTTATTAATAGCATAAACAATATTTTAATTCAACTTATTTTATAATAATACACGATACACTAAATAAATCAACAAAGAAATATGTCTTCAATTATTTAAAATTAAAGTTTATAGTGCAATTGTGCCAATTACTAATATTGACAGTTGGTAAATTTGTTCAATTGTACCAACCAAAAAAATATCCCTAAATTCGAGCAACCATTAATTTTTTAATTAAAAAAAATTAAATAAATTCGAATGTTTGTTACAAAAAATCTTGTATTTCACTCGGGCGGAAAGATATTTGTAAAACGTCGGCTTTGAAAGACGAGGCGAAGCCGAGTCTTTCAAAATACACTCGATTTTACAAATACTTTTTTCCCCGCTTATATAACAAATAACTATTAGTATTATTTAAACTTACAAACTATCCTGCCTCTTGATTTGTTCAATTAAATTGTCCAATTCACTTTTCAAA
>SSSI01010090.1:0-12030 GCA_004796505.1 Oryzaephilus surinamensis
GACAGATATTTTGTAAAATTAATCGAAATGAATGCAGCAATTTGCGTGGAACGTTGTTCCTTGGAGAATAATTATAATCATTGGATTTATTGAATTTTTTAGTGTTGTATTATTTAATGTTTTTCATATCGGGAAAAGCACTTATTCTAGCCGGCCAAGTATTATATCACAAATGTCGAAGACATTTTTATCGAAGTTGTTATTGATGTTTATTTTATGACAACAGGTGTAACAGAAAATGTTCAGTTAAGTAATAATTAATAATTGTAAAAAATAATATTTCCGAAATAAACACATCGTTTAATATACTAAGAAAAATAATAGAACTCGAGTAAGATATACTCAATATTCTTTTATAAAATAAACAATGGACGATAATATCTTTGTCTTTCAACATGATATGGAATATATATCAATGATACAACGACTTTATTTTACTTAGCTTCATTCTTAAGGTATTAAGCTTAGCTTAGCTTCTTCATATAGGTATTTTAAGGGGAATTGTAAACCTGCACCTTACTTGTACTAATTTTCTGATTAAAGTGCTAAATTCCTAACCCACTCCTCACATTATTGCATCAGATGAAAAATGAAATTTAGGTCAGGAAAAACGTAACAAAATGATTTTTGAGTCCATTGTAATACTGTTACTAAGTTTAAGTGCCAATAGGTTTGTTCCTTAATTTTTTCATAAATTAATTATATTTTGTGAATTTCTTCCACTGAAACATATCGTTTTTACACGACCCCTACGGAAAATAGTGACTATCCCCATATTAAACTACTGCAGGAATTTACACATTTAAACATGACGATAGGGTTTTATCCTCTCAGTTTTACGCAATGGGGTAGTTGCATGAGCGAGGGATTTAAGATTTGACTTCAGAAATCGATAGACCGTGTTAAAAAACCCTTAAAATATTTTTTTCAGATTTTTATCTATTTTTCTTAATTTGTTATTAAAAGTTAAAAAACCATATTCATTTCAAACGTACTATTTTTCACCGCCATCAACATCGACTACAACAGCCAATCAGTGATAATCGCGCCAAATACTAGAAAATGACACCGCTGTCAAAATCTTACTGACTGCCGTAAACATAGACAGTGAAACAAGATTTCCTTACAATTTTTTCAAATGAAACGACAATTTGTTGTTATACAATGGAACAAAACATCGTTTTATCACTATTTTTGTAGGTAACAGTTTAAATAAAAACTTATTTTTTAATTGTATCAAAGTTGAAAACTACAATTGAGGTTATGTTATAAACAAACTCCTCCGTCATTTCCGGTCCGCCGGAAGTTTCTTACTTACTGACGTCACAACGTAATAAGAGAAAAATTGAAATGTCAAAATTGTGTTTTTACATTTCTTTTTAAAAAAAAACTATTGCACGTTGACAAAAAGTAAGTACATTTTCTGAATCATGAACACGTTTTACGAATAAATAAAAGAAAAATGTGCAACTAGCCCATTATTTCATGTTATAGTGTCGTTGAAATTAATCGCCCCCATTTCTTGCCCACAAAAATTATTTTAAATGTCCTGCCCTGCACTCTATATATATTGCAGAGGCGGACAATGAGAGCATTTATTTTTTTGCTCTTCTATTCAACCCCCAAAATCGAATCCAGCCTGTGTTCTGGTACAGACTGGCTGTAAAAAGGGTCGGGGGGCTTTGATACATTGGCATGTACTTGGAAATAAAACTAGAAAAAGGTGGTGAATTTTTTGGGCCGAAAAAAAACCGAATGCCACTTCTGGTGTTGACAAAAAATCAGGTGCAACGAATAAAATTATATATATACGATCGAATACAACATAGGAGGGTGCAAAGTGTGTTAAGATCATTTGTATTTTAGAAAATCGTATTAGATCACAGTTCATGTGAGAAGATCATTTATTCTTTTATATTTTTTTTGTTCTTTCGCTGTCAGGTGGACAGATTACATGGTTATTTTTCTTGACATCTCGATGTAGACAAATGGCGATACGTGTTTGTCTCAACAACAACTAATAGACGCACGGAAATAGTGTTATTTTTGTTGTTTTTCTTTTATAGACACCATAGTGGATTTCATTCAACATATAAATCTCTTTTTCTGTCCCACAGGGCCTTATATTACACCTGCCAGTTAATGAGAAGGTCACGTGAGGCCGTTGAAAATTTACATCTCCTGAAAACGTTTTCGTGAAGATGTTATCTAGGTATTTAGTGGCCATCGGTGTCTTTAGCTGTTATCGTTCAACATTTTGTTGAGTTGTTTTACGTGTACGCTTATTTTGTTGGTACTGAATTATCGGCTTCCTTTTCTCTCATTCGAATACAGCACGTGCTTAAGACTCTCATGTTAATTGCACAACTCACTTCCGCCTGAAATGCCATATATCTAGCTGTAGTGAACCCTTCTTCTTGTGTGTGTGGTCGAGAGAAAGAAAGTGACTCTTAAAAATACTCAACGCTGATCAATGCTTGTTGGAATTTTAATATTTTCTTTTTGAAAATTAGCGTAACGCTGTTACGTTTCCATTATTCTTGTTTGTATTATTATGTTGCGGCAAATGGTAATTTATTGTTGCCTTTGTTGATCCTCAAGTTATATACAATAAAGTTAACTTTCCACATATATATAATTGTAAGGAAATATCCTTGCTAAATTACGAACACAGGATAATGCAAATATCCTTGATTTAACTTGAACAATAAGTGAGTTTCCGTTGAAGAGTGTCTTTATAGAACTGTGTTTAGTTGCAGAATAAAGAGCCCTCCTCTTTGCAAATGTCCTTCAGACTGTTTCAATTATAAATGCACCCTAAAATCATTTCAAGACGTTTCTCGCATCTTCCCATACATTTATTTATTGTTCCATTTTGTTATGTAATGAATTTTGTTTGGACAAAAAAAATTTAATAGCAAATTCAACACATGCTCCAATTTAGTTTGTGGAAAAAGAGAGAGAATGCGTCTATTATTATAACACTTGGAGAATCCAATGCGACAGGGTTGTTTTCATAACAAATCTTCCATGAGACCAGCACGGAATATTAAAGAGATCACAGAAGCCGAGAGTTTTAGCAACATAACCAGTCGTCGTGTACTCATCAAAGGGGATTTTAAATATTTTACGTCAAAATAACACCTTTTTATTGTCCCATTTTGTCTGTAAATAGAGTCACGTAGCGCGATTATCAATTACATGCTATCACTTTCAAAATTCTGACACAATAATGTATATGTTACCGGCCAAACCCGATTTCAGGACAAACTAGTTTTGCCTAGTTGTCAGATTAGCATAGGTTACGGTAGATTAGATTAGGTTAGGTTTGGTTTGATTAAAGTGTGAGATTTGGCTTCGCGTAAGCGAAGCCAAGTCTCATCACAACAAACTCAATACAAACCTAATCTAATCTAACATGATAGGAAAAACTAGTTTGTCCTGAAATCGGGTTTGGCCGGTAACATATATAAGTGAGGTTTTTGAATTTTAATTAAAATATTTTCGTTTTGCTCATAACAAAATATTCCTGAAATGTGGTTGAGTTGGATTGTCTTCTATATGACATTTCATGTAATTACTTGGTATGGATTAGGAGTGGCTGTGATCCTTAATCCATATACGGTTTTCAATGTTGTGGATTGTGTGACCGCATTTAGACATAACTTGGGATTATCGTCGACATTTGGCGTCTGGTTATGACGGCCCCAGAAATGTTAATATTGACTGCCACAGGGATTATAAGGCAGATCCTAAACACCGTACAGTGTTTTGGTGTCCCATCAAATAAACGTCATTATAAACACTTCCACTAATTGCGATGCTGCCACTAAAAGACATCATTAGCAGGCCGCCGCCGCCGCCCCCCATCAAATAATAAGACACTGTTCTTCGGCGAGAAATTCAATTTACTTTTATTCAATAAACACACCAGATTTTTTTTGGTTCAAACTAACTATAATATAGTAAAATGTATAATGCCGTGCATGTCTTTCATTCAACATTCAACCACGTATTTCATTTTGCAATTTTAAGGCCAAAGGGAAGAGTAATAACTTTATAATCCGTATAAAATTATATGCACGTTGCATATTAAAGGAAGACGAAAAAAAATATTTATCAAAAGAAAATTTGCATACATTTCTTATATAACCCACTAAGCTACCAGTTTTGTTTGTTTTCTCTTGTGTATTTACGGGTGTGCTGTGTGGAAGAAAAATTACGTTCCCATTTTAAACATCTTATTGTTGTCATGATAAATAAACAAAAATGAAACTGGTTTTCATTTTTACGTTTGTTTAGGTAAATTGTATCCTCTGCGGTCTATTCTTTTTAAAGAAATATTAAGTATACTGTCTTCATACGACGTTTTTGTGTGTATTTTTTAATTAAATCGAATTTTTACATACAAAATTGACTATAATTACAAATAAGTGAAGAAAATTTCAACAGGTTTCATACAACAAGTAAAATTCTTATTAAAGTTTGCATCATACATTTTAATTTGAATTCCTTATTGACTGAAAATTACAATATTTTTAATGCAATCGTTAAACTTTAATGAGACGAAGAAAACTTGATTAAGGTTTTTTTTTTGTTATTTTTCTGCGAAATTTTCTGCACAGCGAAAATGCGCTAGCAACTTTTCATAATTTAATATAATAAAATTTTAAAAAAATTATTATAATGTTTTCGGTATCCAAAAACAAAAAATAAAAGTGAAATTGAATTTTTACGGCTCGTAAAATTCTCTTCATTAAATTTGCCAATGGTGAAAATTTTTCAAATGAATATAAAATGGAAATGATGCGTATTAAATGAAATTCATCTCCACTTTTTTTTGTTCTTGCTATATATATGCCATTCTATCTGTATATAAAACGATATTTTATGGTAAAGTTTTTTTTGAGAGAAGAAAAACACGTGTTTTCCACAAAATGTACCGCATATATACGAGTATATATAAAATGGGAGCTTTTGTACTCATCTCGTCTGTAAAACGTAATTTAAAAGTAAATACGTACCAGTCCATTTGTCTTATATTGTTCCGATTTACGTGGTAGTGATTTTTGTTTATTGCATTCTGCTTGCCAAATACAAACAAATTAAAATTACCGCACTATATGCCATAAATATCAATTTCTTTTTATGTTTTATGGGCAGATCGTTAATCTTTGAATGTTACCAAAATATTTCGACCATTCAAAATTTTGTTGGTAGGTGCATAACATGCAAATATATGCAATATAATTGCATATTTTTCATTGATTTATTGCAATGTGCATTGTTTGTTGTTTACTGAATAAAAAACCGTTGAATTGAATGGATTTTTAAATGTCTTGCAATTAATCACAAATGACAAATTTTGTGAAAACGAACCGCTAAATCTATTTATTACAAGACCAAATTTATTTTTTACATTATTTTTATGTCAAACTGTTTACGACTTCAATTCAGTCTTGAATATTGTAATTTTTGTTTAAATGCTCATTAAAATTTATATTCAGTCGTCAAAATATTTTCCAAATTGGAAAATTAACGATTTATTTAAAAAAACATGAAATTAATCAATTCTGTATTAATTTGGTTGGTAGTAATTGAACCACCTTAATTGAACTGTTGTGTTAATATCGATTTTTATTCACACGATTCTTGAAATACGCACCTGTAAATTTATTCAACAAATCTCAACTTAAAGCATTAATAAAAATAGTAAATATTGTCGAATAATGATAAAAACATACCACCATGAATTTGTATATCATTATAACACAGAATATTCTATAGTAATTAAACAACCAAAGATAAATAAATTCTATACTGGTCCATAATTTATATATTTAATCTAAACAAATAGTTGTTATACAAATTAATTATCACACGCTTAAAAATTCAATTACACAAGCGTGTTTTTTCTCTTGTTTAAACACATAAAACCGTATATAATTATCAATAATGTTAATTACGTATTAATGATGACCGAAAAATAAACTTGACAGCATCTAAACAGTTTTATTTCGTAAACATTTGAAAAACAAGACAAGAAATGATTAATTAAATATATATAATGTGTGTGGAGCCAAGTTGAAATCTTTTCCCAAATTCAATTACCTACGATACAAAAAAGAAAATTGTTTTCGCTTTTTCTTTTCAGGCAAATTCAATAATTGGTAATAGTGGAAACACACCTGCGTTTTTCATTCAATACACCAGTGTGTTTTCTCCCATAATGGTAATACTATTGTTGTTTAATGTTTTGTTGAATTTTTCACTACTTGAATGTAAACTTTCCTAATTGTTTTTCAGGTTCATATCTGCAGAGCAATTGAAAATGCTTCAAGTTTCTTTTTTGGAAAAGCGTCCACTTTGCATCATTGTTATATAGTGTGTAATTTTCACTTCTACTATACAGTATTAAGTTTATTAGTGTGTGAATAATTTAAATGAACTTGGTGCTGAAATTATTCTATTATAACTACTATATACGAGCTTATTTTGTACAATAAAACGTTTCAATTTAATAATGAGAACCATTGGAAAGTTATATAGTGGTTATCGATTTATATTTATTCATTTTGGGTATACAAAAGGTATTCTGGAAATGAAATTCTTATTTGAAAAAAAAACCTCCATTTTGTAATGTTGTCAATAAAGTACAAATGGCTTTAATGCATAGATATCGTATACAATATAATACACTTAAACCCCCTTTCAAAACATAAAAACACTAAGTAGATAATAGATAATGGGTTGAACCGAACCACATAACCGCCAACATGACTTTTATTACTATCAAAACACGTCTGCATATTATATTCTTAGGTGATTGTACCATTTGTCTTATAAACTGCTCCAGCAGTAGTTTTGGCACAACAACAACAATATTAGTATTGAAATTTACCTTCACGAACTTTGGTCAATTCAATTGAACGACATTGGTCCACTGAACATGGTTGCGTTTGTGTATCTTTTCCATTACATGTCTTCTTCCCCTGTCCATTACCGGGTATACATTGTCGTTTACGTGTTTTCGTGCAGTCACCATTACAATCCGACCATTCGGACCATGCCGACCATCTAGCTGGTTCCACTAAACACACAACATATAACATTTAAAAAAGATATTCGGCTATAATGTACAGGGTGTTCCCGACTGACTTTTTACAGGATGATTTTTGGCTTAATTCTAAGACAAAAGTCTGTCTAGACCTTTTTCCTGAAACGCATTCGTTATCGAGATACAGGGTGATCAGTGTTTCTTAAAAATGATAATGTTTTTCTTTATTATTTCAACGAGATATTGAATTGAAATTTTGCACAATAATATAATTTAATTCAGCAATTTTGGCAAATTTGGCCATCCTCTTCTACTAGTTTTGAAGATATAGGGGTGGAAGTACACCCCAGTAATTAAATTTTGCCTCATTTAGAAAATTGTTGAATAGACTCATTTTATAGAAAATTTAAAAAGGAATCTTTTATATGTCTTGAAATTTTTTGTTTAAATGTATCGTTTTTTAGAAAAATGTGAAAAACTGAAAACGTTTCATAAAAAAACTACTCGCATATGTTAGAATCTTAAATTTTGAAAATTTTAGAATTTAGTTAAGATATTGGTACTAAATTTGAAATAAACAAAGAAATTTGGTCAAATATTGTTCACGACAAATTTGTATCACATCAAACTCCTTTAAACATTAATTTTAAGCAAATATAACCTACATACTTTTAGTACAAATTTTGCGTAGATGACACTTCTTCATTTTTCTACATTTTCTCGAAAACGACCAATTTAAACAAAAACTTGTAAGAGGCAGAATGTTACTAAATTTGAAATAAACAAAGAAATTTGGTCAAAGATTGTTCACGACAAATTTGTATCACATCAAACTCGTTTAAACATTAATTTTAAGCAAATATGTATCTACATACTTTTAGTACAAATTTTGACACTTCTTCATTTTTCTGCATTTTTCTCGAAAACGACAAATTTAAACAAAAACTTGTAAGAGGCATAAAATACTCCTTAATAAATTTTCTATCGAATGAGCCTATTTGAATAATATCTAAATAGGGCAAAATTTTAATTTGTAAGGGTGAGTTTCCACCTTTACCATCAAAACAGGTGATTCTTGAAATAGTTAAAGAAAGACCCTAAAGTTCACTGAAATATTTAACACCCTGTATATCGAAACCGAATCAGTTTCGGACAAGTGTTTCTAGAGACTTTCTTCTTAAAACATATTCCATATTAATTTATTTTGAAAGCAAAGAACTCTTACCATAATTGTCATAATTATCGTTAGTTTCATAGTCGGAAGCAATGTCCACAATCTGCTCTTCTACGCAAGCAAAAGGACGGCGATAGGATGAAGAAAAGGTGTGTGTTAGCAATTAATAAAAATACAGTTATAGCATACTACAAGCCTATAGCTTACAATTTACAAGAATTCTCTTTGAATTATATTTATAGTTACCTTGGGGGCATTGAATGCAGTCCTTTGTACGTCTTACACCAGATCCTTGACATTGAAGGCCTCCATTGCTGGGTGGTGGATTGGTGCACGTTCTTGTGCTCATTTTGCCGGCTGCCAAAGTGGCACCAGGACAACGGCATTCCGTCCATGCAGACCACGGTGACCAGCCACCATTAACTAAAATGTATTCAAAATAATTAGTGCAACTTAAATTAGATGTTCTAATATTAATCGTTTCCTTTATGGTGCAATAAATGTCAGTAATGGTGTGGCAGAACTTTTCTAGCATTTATTAATAAATCTAATAGTATAATATATTGGTAGAACATTTTTGCAACAATGTTGTAGAAAATAAACGTAAAAACTTTCAATTACATTCATAAAACAAAGACCACAGTCAGCATCATGTGGACATTTTAAGCGTGAAATTTCAATTTGAGGAATTTGTGGCTGAAATCAAAGCATAGTTAAGCTCTTTTGAATTAAACTTTTACAACTTTTTTTACACGACGTAGTTTTTTTCGGGGGCTGTTTTTGTCAGTTGTTTCGACTTTAATTTCCCAGAAACTTTAGATTGTTTTACCTCTCACTTGACAAGACAAGAGTAAACTTTCACTGATTGTTTTATTTCCCTAAATATTTTCGTATGTAATTTAATCAGGGGGTATTCCAACGAATATATTGAATTACAACAGGACCGTATTCCTATGCACAAAACATACTCGAAGGCTGAACTCTAGTTCGGCCCTGTTTTTCTAAACAAGTTTCTCAAATTTCACCCCCCAATATAAAACGAACAATTTTAAAAAGATGCATTTAGACACAACGGATATTGAATTAAAAGTTGTCTTTATTGACTCTCGAATTTCTAAACAAAGCATTCAGTTACATTGGGCCACTTTTAACTATTTTAGGTCGTATAGATTTAATTAATTCAAGAAATCTTTTATACGTAAATTATCCTAATCTATAGTGGATTAAAATTTAAAACACAATATGAATATATAGGAAGTAAAACCGAATTAATTCCATTTTGCTTTGTTCGTTTTACACAAAAGGAATATATAGGAGTTGGTGGGCCGTTTTAACGATCTAAAGAACACAAGAACAACCGGCAAAAAATTGCCTCTTCTAAAATTCTCTTTCTTATCCATTCGTTCCCTTATAATGTATAATAATTGAATTGTAAATATCTTAAATTCCGTTGTTTATTAGCCAAATTAAGGCAAGTATTTTTTAACTAGTCGAATAATAATTTGGTGGTCGCATTTAGAACATTCCACGTGTTGGAAATATTAAGAAATTTCTTGAAAGTTTAAGTAAAGAATTTTCGGCCTGTGTAAACAATAGATTTTCATGGAAATATGTTAGTGAAAAACTTTGAGTGCAGTTGAAAAAATCCGTTTTAATAGCAATTTTCATCTTGCAAACTATTTACTTGATAACTTTACTCAATTATTTTAGAAAGGGATGTTTAACAAACTAGAAGCTACTTTAAATTTCTGTCGAAATACCTTAATTGAACTATTCAAGTTGTTGATGCAATTTATGTATTATTATTTTATGCAAATATTTGCTTAACTTGTTCATTGCTTTTTAAAACGTATTTAAATTCGAAGATTTTCGTTATTTTAAAGTCGCACATCATTATCGAAAGTATCGAAACAGTTTCAGTGATTTATGAATGTTGACGAACTGGATTTCTTTTTCAAACTACTGTTGATCTTTTAAATAGTTTTTCCTTACAACTTTTTTAATAATATCAAACATACATATATAGTTTTATATAGTTTGTGAAAAGTTAGAATTTATTATAGTATCGTTAAAACGGATGATAAAATTTTATTGGAAGCCTTATCTAATGACATCATTACGTTCTCTTATATATACCACCTACGTGTATTCGATACAAACATTTTCTTTAATTCTGGCATCATGTAAACCAGTACATAATAACCACATGTTGCAGGTAGGAATCCATTAAGGCCTGACAAGAATTTTCAGTCGGATATATTTTAACATTTTATATACAGAGAGTTATGCTTTATCTAAATTCTTCACATTGTAAGACAATGGGGTCGCCTGCTGATTTTTCGAAAAAAACGACAACAAAAATAGACGTTTCTCTTAATGGTACCATACAAGCCGTATTTATTTATCATCTTTTGTGTGGTCATAAATATTCAAATATTTGCCAGTCATTTAAAACAATTACATCATATATTATCAATTCTTTTTCTCACAAAACTCACTGTTAATTACAGTGTGTGTGTGTGTATTTTTTTTCCAACAATTCGAACATTTAATAAATTATTCATAGATACAAGATGAGCGCGCTAGACATCTGATTAATGTTGTCTTAAAACGAATTAATTCTAAAAACCATGAGAATCAATTCGAGTGTAATTTATTTTGTACAATTCGTGACTTTATAATAGGTGAAATGTGTCTGTTTAGACAAAGATAATGACACTTTGACATGGGTTAATTAAGGAACGGCATTAAATTGATTTCAAACTCTTAAATATTGTAGGAAAGGTGCCACTTTTTCTTATTAGTTTCAAATAAAAATCTTCTACAACAATTGAAATAATGTTTTCGATTCGTCATCATTATATACAATACAAATATAAAAGAAACTTAATTATATTGTGTATTGATTTCATTAATTCTGTTTATTCTGTTTGTTAGTGATTAATTTTTCTGTATACACCGGTATTGTTAAAGAACAATCAAAGCCGGTTATTTTGGATAGAAAAGGACATTGTTACCTGAAAGATGTAGGTGTAATTATTATATACAGGGTGAGTCCGTTTTAACTGGCCAAACGTTAAGGGGTGATTCTACATTAGATTTGGAACAAAAATGACCCTATAAAGCATAGTCCGATTCTTAATGGTTTCGGAGATGTTCGACATTTTTGGTTTTTTGTTAATTTTTGAAGTTACTGTCATAAAAACGAACATAACTCGAGATCTATTCACAATTATGTAATTATAATAGCATATTTGGAAAGAGGAGTAAATTTTCCATTAGAATCATGGTCTTTTTCTAGCAGATGTCCATCTGCGTCATTGTTCTTGCAACTTGAATTTCAAAATTAGTTTATTTTAAGAAATGTACATAAACTTCAATACACATTTTCTTGAAAATTTTTCAGTGGTTCATATTGTTCACTTTAGTAGAAAAGTTGCGCTCTTTAAGTAGCTTTCCAATGATATATGGCACTTTAAATTTACTTCTTTGGTTAATCAAGAAAATGCATTTAACAGTTAAAAAACACATACATTTTGTTTGTTATTTTATTAATTATGATCAGATTTTTAAGATGGCTTTATTTATTTATTATTATTTTTTTAAATAAAAATCTTTTTTAAAACGCCATTCACATTTATTATTATTAGAATAAATTATTTTGAATAATAACAGTTGGATTAGATCGATATTATTTCGTATTAATCACTTTTACAACAAAAATCTGATCATAATTAATAAAATAACAAACAAAATGTATGTGTTTTTTAACTGTTAAATGCATTTTCTTGATTAACCA
>SSSI01010093.1:0-31303 GCA_004796505.1 Oryzaephilus surinamensis
TGACACAAAAACAAACGAGTGAATGGGGTAGTTGCATGAGCGAGGGATTTGAGATTTGACTTCAGAAATCGATAGACCGTGTTAAAAAACCGTTAAATTATTTTTTTCAGATTTTTATCGTTTTTCCTTAATTTGTTATTAAAAGTTAAAAAACCATATTCATTTCAAACGTACCGCCATCACATCGACTACAACAGCCAATCAGTGATAATCGCGCGAAATACTAAAAAATGACACCGCTGTCAAGATCTAACTGACTGGCGTAAACATATGCAGTGAAACATGATTTTCTTACAATTCTTTCAAATGAAACGACAATTTGTTGTTATAAAATGGAACAAAACATCGTTTTATCACTATTTTTGTAGGTAACAATTTAAATAAAAACTTATTTTTTAATTGTACCAAAGTTGAAAACTACAATTGAGGTTATGTTATAAACAAAAACTGTCATTTCCGGTCCGCCGGAAGTTTCTTACTTACTGACGTCACAACGTAATGAGAAAATAATTGAAATGTCAAAATTGCGTTTTTAAATTTTTTTAAAAAAAAAACTATTGCACGTTGAAAAAAAGTAAGTACATTTTCTGAATCATGAACACGTTTTACATTAAAAGAATAAATAAAAAAAAATGTGCAACTAGCCCATTAGTTAATTTATGTTTCTTAGTTAAAATTTTAAGTAAATTTTTCTAAATTCAAATTTCAGGTAAGCAATTCGTATGTCCAAGCTTTCTAATCCATTTTTGAAACATACTGTACTGTTTTACTAATAAATAGACACTTTTATTGCCTCTGAATATAAATAACATTTATATATTTCTTTCTTATTAGGTGACCACGTCCGATTAGCACTTCCAGCTGGTTTATTTGTAATTGGAACTGCTGCAATTCTGCTTGGAGCTGAACTGTTAGGCCGATAAACAAATTAAATTCAAATTATTTCAAAACCAAATCAATAAAATTGTTTTAGTGTGTTTTAAAGTATTACAAATTTAATTTTCTTGTAGCTTTACCTCTTTTGTAATTGAGACTGACGTTGTTTTCGGGCATTTATAATTGTATTCGTCGATTCTGGTTCGTTAAAAAATGTTGTGCTGTGATTGTTTAGTCAAATTATTTGTTTTAATCATAATAAACGAAAAAGAAAATCTTGAGTTTTATTTCAACCAACCTTTATCGACTAATTTGCTACAATGAACGTACACAACATGAATTATTACAAGTTTTTTTCATTCACACTTGAAAATTATTACAGTGGAACGTAACAGTGACAGTCTTGAAAATATTTACCATAAAAAGGGAAGTCGTTAATGAGTTGCATTTCTCTCAAGTGTTTTTTTTCTGTATACAGTGGTGTGGTTACGTTGGCGTGAAGGCAAGGGGAGAATTTTATCGTATAAAAGATCCCGCTTAAGAACAGAAGAGAAAAAGTGACGTGTACATTTTTCCCTTTATAGGGGAAAAGAATAGATCTAATTTGTACACATACACATTTGTGGGGGCCCAATGTATGTATTTTCTTTTACATGTACAATAAAACCCGATTGATTAGTTGATGATGTATCGCCCTTACATTCAATTAAAATAATTTATAATCATTGATTAAGTGTGGCTTAAGGGGGTGTTTTATTGCACAAAGAGACTCGCTTATTTTTAATAGTATCGTTTTTGTACTTAATTAATGTCACTTTGTTGAAAAATGAGATCTATTTTAATTATAGAGAATTTCATCACTTTTTTTCGGTTTCTTATTAAATTCATCCGAAAGTTCTTTGTGTAAAAGAGACGATAATAATTATAAACCGGTTTAAATCAATATACATAAATATTTTATTAAACAGCTAAAACTTTATACATTAATTTCAAATTTATAGGAATATTTAAATAAATTTCGTGGATAATTTCGTACACGTGGAAAATATATTAGAAATATACGCCATTAAACGAACTTCTTCCCTCTTATACGTGTCCACCGATTCCACTGTATCATCCCCTTTGTGAACGCACATTCCCCCAACAAGTTCACCATCATCGCCATGACAACAGACGCATCTTTCGCCGCACTGTAGTGAAAACATCGTCACCATTTCTTAGAATTTAGCGTGAATGCATTTTATACACCGACTGCATCGTATTACCGTAATTAATTATTATTGTAGTTGAAGAGAGAAAACCGCAAATGTAAGAGGGCCCTCGTACTGTCATTATTATACACAAGAATGATCGTTTCGACAAATTAGTTAAGTGCCCTTCTATTTATTTTTACGTGATTTCGAAACAGCACGCAACTTTAGTTGTTCCAAAGGGCGGCGGGTCCATTAGGGCACGAAAACTACCATGTAATTCACCATCGATTAATCTGTTGATATTTTAAATATAATAGACCAACACCATGGTTCTTTAATAAGTTATTATTTCGTATAAGATTTGTTTCTAAATCTAATTTCGGAATGTTTTGTTAATTTCACGGACTGTTACCAATAGAATTCCGTAATTCACACATTATTTGGAATGTAAATTTAAATATGGGGCAATTTTATGTCGAGATAGCTGTAACATACTTTTCACATCTCATTTTCACAACGACCAGCAAAAAACCGAAAATAAACATGCTACAAATGGCCTCTAAACAGCTTATATAAGTGACATGGTGTGCAAAATGGTTCAAGAAATAAGCGAGAGACTGTTCGTGTTCTCATATAAATTCTACGGTTACATCTTTTTTCCCAGCAGCTCCTTTTTAACAAATAATATTATCTACCAACTTGTAAATTATAATATTTTATGAATCGATTATTGCACCAATATATTTTTGATATAAAATGGGTGGTTTCAAATTAAATTTCATATTAAAGAGGCTGTATAGCGGAGTTTTAGGTCCAAATTCTAAAATTATCTGAATATAAAGTTTACCTTGCTGAATATTTAATATTCTTGTGCTACAGCTGAGGATGCTGTGGTATAAAATAGCAAAATGCAGTTTTAGAGAGATGATTAGATTGAATTTAAAATATACTTTATTAAAATAAAAAATTTGTTATGTAAGGGCATTATGAGGTTTTTATTCTTATAAAGTTTTACAAGATTTCATTGCAAAATAACATCGTAGAACAAAATAAAAATAAAAAAAAATCAGATCGAAAACAAGATTTTTTTATTTGTAAATAAAACTGGGACAGAATCTAGACCGGTTATTATTTACAAAAACGAAAATGTAGGTCAAAAACCAGTTTGTTTCGTTTCTAAATAAAAACTGTGTCAAAATCTAGACTGGTTTTTATTTATAAATAAAAATTGCATCAGAAACTAGACTGGTTTTATAACCCAAATAAAAATTACGTCAGAAACTGGACTAGTTTTTAATTTTTATTTACAAAAAAAAATTGCACAAAAACTAGTTGTTTTCTGTTTAAATTTGAATGTGTGTCGAAAACTAGACCGGTTTTTATTTATAAATAAGAATTGCATCAGAAACTAGACTGGTTTTTATTACCCAATTAAAAATTACATCAGAAACTTGACTGATTTTTATTTACAAATAAAAATTGCACAACACTAGTTTTTTTCGTTTTATATTTGAATGTGTGTCGAAAACTAGACTGGCTTTTATTTACAAATAAAAATTACTTAACTCAGTAAATGAATATAAACATTTTTCAGTAATATGCATGTATCTAATTCCAATTAAACATATTAGCCTGTTTTGGAGTTTTTCCACTTCTTTACCTAGTGAACTTTTTAATTTAGATGATATATTCAAATTGTCGTCCTCTTGTTACTCTGGTTGTTCCTTAGGGAAAATACCTTTACATGGGATAAAGGGAAACGGCCCTCATTCGATAGGACTGGATTTTCAGGAAACAAAGTAGATTTGATTATGAATACAGAAAATTGTTTTGAACTTAAAAGGGATATACATATTTTTTACCTTTAAATTGATTTATATAAAAATAACGTTTTCCTGATTTTTGTTTGTGCCTTTTCAACTGTTTGAATTCGCGAAGATTTTCCTGTTTACATTTTTTTTTTGGATTAATAATCATTTACAAACTGTCTATTTTTATGCACTGGAAAAATATATTCAAGCAACATTATGTGAGCACATTTTCGAATCAATTTTGAGAGCTTTTATAAATTGTTTACCAACATCTAATGGGAAATTTAAAACTATCTAGTAAAATTATAAAAAAACACATTTTTATGTTAACATAAACTTCAAGTTATCCATCACATGTCAATTTGCAAATGCATAAAATTTCAAAAAAATATTCATTCATACGTAAACATATCAATTTAAACTGTTCCAACATTACTCTTGCACATTTATATATATTTTATCGATATAGAAATTGTGTGAATGCCTTTAATAGCACGTCCAAACACATTTTCGTTAGTGTCTTCTGCCTGATTTCATTTCTCCCATTTCTTGCACAGCATAACACGCTTTTTAACCCTTATTTACACCATCAAACTCAAACTGAATATAATTATTACTGGCTCGTAATATCTAATAAAAATGGGACGCGCTCATCGATTGTCTTCTTCACCTGATGATAAGAAAAATAATAGGCAAAATTGGAAATATCATGTATAGAGGTAATGCCCGTAATGAAGTGCGAGAGAAGGGGTGGCGGACAATGATGGGGGCGAGGAGTCACATCTGCTACCCCAAAAACGTTGGTTCGTTCGTTGTTGGTTTGTTGTAAGCGTGCGTTTCGGGATATATACATATATATATGGGTATAAGGGAACAGTTTGCATCCGGACGCTGTTTCGGAGTCAGTCGCAGTGTTGCAGTGAAGCGTAGCAGCGTCGCCGTCGTCGCCGTCGTCGCCACCACCACCACCACCACCACATCAGCTCTCTGGTCTCGTCATTCTCAAAATCTCGTCATTTTCAGTACGTGCTCATTTCGAAGGGGTTGCACAAGCATTATTCGCGCACTCTGTATACAGAAACACGTAAATGACAGCCTGTGTGGTGTTCAACCCCCTATTTTGTACATTTTAATTGTGAGTGGCTCCCTTTCTTGTTTGCTTTCGAGTGAATGGGCCTCCTTCACTTTATTTTTTTTCTGCAATATTTTTGTGTAACGAAATTGTGCGCTGTTGTTGATGACGAATCTTTTGCCACCCCCAAGAAATGTATTTAGTTTTTCTTATACGTTGTTGCTAAGAGACGAAAATTCGTTCGGAAATGAATTTATCATTTGTTTGATTGTTTGACATGTTGACGTGCTATATCTGATTTTTCAACCCCGAAAGCACCACCACCACCACCGTTAATACACACACATACGCCTTTATGTCGTGTCTTGTTGGTTTTAGGGGGTGATAGAGAGTTTGTAGTTTGTCAGTCAATGTTAGAGGCGTTCTATTTCTATAATAGAGAATTTCAAATGATGTTCTCTATATAATAGACTATATACATGTATGTACCTATCTACATGCATTACATAAAAGGCTCGTCTTTAATATAGACAGAATGATGGTGTAGTAAGTAATCAGAGAAAATGTATTTTGTCGAAAGATAATTCACTTAATTTGGATGCTTTTAAACTTGGAAAATGTTTTAGGAAAATGGAAAGTAATTTATCAAGAATTTTTTGCGAAACAAATACCGTCAATACATTATGAACGAAATTATTATAATCAGTTTGATTAAATTGCAGTAAAATATAATTTTTTAAAAACTTTGTGCTTATTAAAACGTTGGTTTCGTTTTTGTTACAAATTCATTAGAGCCCTAATAACATATTTATAAGACAACACGTGATAATCCGCAATAAAAGATTTTTTATTGATAAAATGAAAAAGTTGACAACTTTCTCTGTGCAACTTTCAAAATTAAACTTTTAAGCCCGCCAAATAATTTATTAGAAAGCACAGCTTTCACCTGAACTGAATGCAAAAATTGGCGGTTTAATTGCTGGCCGTAAAATGTTTTGTATGAAATAATATTGAAAAAATTGTAAATGTGCGTTTTGGAAAAGTTTAGGCCACTAGAGACTGATAAAAAACAATTTACATATATTATTGGTGTACAATACTTGTACAAATTTTCGAATTGGTCACTACAGGGTGATTTGTATATAAATGTAAATTGTTTTTATTTGCAATAGTATAATTAATTTCCATTAGGATTAAAATATGTGTATGAAAAGGGCTTTACAATTTTACAACATCATTTTGAATACAAATATTGTATCACATGATTTGAACAATACATTATTTTGTGAAGTTTTTCAACGAAATTGCTAATTACAAAACATCAAAGTGAAATTCATTGTTTTTAATTAAATATCTACCTATATTATACATGTATGCATAAAAGTTCTAGTTAATTACTGACTTTGCAAATAAAATTTCAATTTCAATATTATAATGGAAAAATAATTTTCCTGGAAAACTTTCTCTGTTTTACAGAGTTCCGAAAAAACGAGCGCAATGTTTTTTAATCAATAATAAAGAACTAATTTCCTACAATATAATAACTACTTGCAAGAATCTTGAATTTTTTCTTCTTTCAGGATCTAATCCTTTTATTCTCAGGTTAGTTTATTATTTCCCAAAAGGCTTATTAAAAGTTATTAATTACTTCAAAAGAGAACTTTTCTTAAAATACGAAACTTTCTCAATTATAAAATTATAAATAGGATTAAAATAAACAGTAAAGTTTGTATATATTAATATATTTTGTACCTATAGGTTTTCATAAAATTGTTTTACATAAAATTAACTTTCATTCCTTTTCCTCGACAAGGAAATCTAATTTTTATAGCCATTAACATCGAAAAAAAACTATCCGATAACGTAATTTTCATGTGTGTTGGGAAAAATCGTAAAATTGCCACTGTAAAAATATAACCAGGTTTCACTGATAAATTATTTTCAATTAGTCGGATGGTAGGTATGATTTCGATACAAAAAAAAAGAAAAATACGTAAACATAAACGGAAAACCAAAATAAAAAGTTTCACATGCACACAGAAACCATTCTATTTTCAGTATTTTAATAATGAAATATTTGCTTACATGCGATATTTCCTAAAAATAACATAAAAATTCTTCATAATAACATTTTACCAACCCACACACACCAGCAACCCTTTAATTAATCGTTCTTTATGTTACGTAATTAAACATGGCGTTAAATTTGAAGTTTTTTTGTTGTTTTACACTTTTTCCAGCCATAACTTCTTGTCGTCTATAAATTAAGATTAAATTTGTTGGGAAATCATTATTAAAGCAAATTAAATATATTTTTGTTTTGGAAATTTCGAATGTATTCATAATTGTTATGGTATTATGGTGTGAAGGGTGGTTGAAAGATAAGATAACATAAGAAACATCTTGATGTTTAAGATGTACACAAAAACGGGCCCATTAGAAAAACACAATAGTTTAATCAGTTAACATTAAGCAACAACAATAAGATAATGCATACAAAGAAAGTCTTTTAATTGAAATTCCAACAGGTCGAGAATGTAATTTGGTAAAGTATTAGTTAGTGTGTATGTATTATACATTTAATGTGGATGTGTGTTGTGTAACTAACCATCAGTGGGATGTTTTCTATTGTGAATGTGCATTTGTAAAATAACATTGAAAAACAGACATGTTATTTCTTCTGACGACATGAAATCACTGCTAATTGGAATAATACAATGGATAAAGTGCACGTTTCTTTTCATATTGGTTGTCTCTGCTGTTATAGGTGAGTTTATTATGTAAAAGCTTTTCACTCATTTTATTTAAAATCAACACATTGATTCATTCATTTCTCTCTTCACATCAAAATATACACGTTCTTTATATAAAAACATGTTCTTTATGTTTATGTGTAAACGGTACAAAATAATTATAGTTATTAAACAATTTTGAATAGGGTTTGTTGGGGTTTTTTATTTCTTTGGCATTAACTAACATTTCACGTGTAAAATGTAATGTTTGTGGAAATAATTTTGAAAAATATGATGTGCACACATTGGAAAATGGACCAACTTGTAGCTGGAAATACATTTGCTTTGACTAGAATTTAATTTTATTCATTATTTTAAACATACAGGGTAATAATGTGGCAATATTTTAAGGGGTTATTTCTGGATGCATTTTAAGAAAAAAGTTTATATAAACACTTGTCCGAAATCGCTTGGTTTTTGAGATACAGGGTGTTAAAATTTTATGAAAAAACAGGGTTTTGCTTGAATATTTCAGGAAATAGTAGAGATATTAAAATGAAATTTCACACACAAATATTATTTATTAGGCCACACATTTGTACCAAATTTGAACGAAAATCACCGCCCCAAACTATGTTTGTTAATGACGGGGTTGAAAACACACCCTCGGAACTTTTTGTTTTTGCCTGTTAATGTACTATTTAAAAGACCTTATTTAATAGGAAATTTAATAAGGAAACTTTTTTGTCTCTTGAAATTTTTCGCTAAAATCAGTCGTTTTCGAGAAAAATGCGAAAAACTTACCACGTGTCGTCAATAAATCGAATTTAAAAATAAACTGGTAGTTTCTGAATTGTTTTTAAAATATCCGCAAAAAAACTGTAAAAAAAAACAAAGTCATATTTAGGAGCGGTCTTTATACAACTTTAACACCCTGTATCTCAAAAACTCGTAATTTTGATTTCTCGTGCCACAAACCCACTCATGCTAAAATAGCTTCATTATTAAACTTGTTAGATAATATACTATAATAATTGTTTAGTACAAAATTCATAGATTTTTCAAAAAATAATCGAACTCCAAGTACAAATTTGTACAAACTGATTAAAATTGCAACGATTCGAAATAATAAAACCGAATTTCATCTTGTCTCATACATATTATTTATCCATAAAATATTCTTTTGAAGATGTGAGAGTTTCTTTTATAACGTAAAAAAGAGAAGAGTGTACAGAATGAGGATAGTAAATATATATGTATAGGAAAAGAAAAGCCCACACACACACACACACAAATGTGGATTTCATGCGGGAAAAACCCCGATCTCACATTAGATATCGAGAAAATATGAAATTCAGATCTGACATATTTCAATACAAACTGTGTGTATAAGCGAGTGGGTGACGGGGTGAAAAATCCCGGACATAATCGAGTAAGGTTTCTACTCGTCACTGGGGACAATGTTAGATTTCCCAAGAGGGAAAGACACACAGAGTCGTACATACGGTTCGTCTTCACACAACTTGTTTCCACTTCAAAAATAAGGCGAAATTTACAATTGTGCAAAAAGCGCCATTGTCAGTTTTAATTGTGACAAAAGAGTTAATTCTGTTTACAAGCAGCACATTAAAATAAATTCGCTCATTTATATAATTTCCAATTGGGGTGGAGGCAAAGAAAATGTTAAGTGAAACGCATTATTTGAATTTGTCAAACGTGTATTAGATTTTTTTTATTCCTGAAGTCTTGTGTAACATTGAAACGAAACTGTTGTTATATAGAGTGTTATTGAGATGGATTCAGTGCATTTTCTTTTTAATCTACGAAAGAAAAACGTTCAAAACTATATATACCATTGCTATTTTCCTCTCAGAATGACAGACTAAATAAACAAGGGTTTAGTAGTTGGAAAATGTCAGATACTGGTCCACTTTTCTGTAAATAGGATTTTCTGTTTTCCACTAAAAAGCCATATTCCAGCAATTCATAGTATTTCTGTACGAAATTGATTAAAAATATTTTCAGCATAGATTTTCACGTTGCTGAAATTAACATACAGTAATACCAGTGTATGAAAAATGGTGGAAAACTTATCCAGCTTATACACAAGCATGTTTTCCTTGGTAAATAGAGTAGTTGGAAAATAAAAGCAGTCTTATCTCGAAGATGGATCATCAGTCTTTCGATAGTATACAGTAAAAAGTTTTAAAAATGTACACACTTGCCGGAATCCATCATGAATAAGTCACGTTTTATAATAAAACGTCTAAACATATACGGGGGGCCATTATTTGCCAACAGGAAATTAATTATTAGCACTTTAAATGAATTTAAATAAAAGCATTGTCGTGTATATAACATGTGTATCGTATTATAATATAGAAATTTTCATAAACAAATGTTTTGCATTTGTTAAGTCTTCGTTGTTTTTTGATGGAAACTGTAAATATTGTAGTTTCACTGAAGCATTTTGTGTTACAAAATAAATTTGCATATTTTACATCTGACTGCACTATGTATTTGCAAAAATTATATACAACAACAACAAAAAAACGTAACAGCAACACTATATAAATTTCCATCCAGTTCCTTGCTTATATCAACTTATATTTAAACAACGTTAAGAATCAGATGGAAATTCAAACAGCTGTTTTTGCTTTACGACTTTTCTCTCAACACCAATTTATGGAAGTCATCGTATATAAAGAGCGTTCCTCCGGAAAATTTCATATTTTCAACAATTAAAAATAAGACTGTCTTTAATGTGCTGCTCTTTCTGTTTTCTTGTTAGATAAAAAGTGTGATTACAATCATTTTATAAAATACACAAGAATATACAAGTAACTTGTGTGTTTCGCTTTTTATGTTTTTTTTCTTTAAAAAAGTCATTCATTCTTTTGAGCAGAGGTGTTGCTTTCGAACATGTCCTCCTTTTAACATCAAAAACTTACTACTTGATATAACAACAACACCGTGTCTAAAAAGAAATGTTGTAATAAAGAAAACTTTTTATTTGTTTGCTGACTTTGTTGTTTCTGTGAAGTTTTCATATAATAGAAAACGAGACGCGCAAAACTGGCAAATGTAGAAATGTTACACTTTTTACGAAATTATATTCGGTTTGTTAAATTCACTAATAAAATACACATATATAGTGTCAGAGTTTTTGTTTTCACAAAACATTGTGATTTATAAATTACAAAAGAAGCTACATGTAAGATTTTAAAAATATTGAAACTGCTTAGTCGGTGGAAAAATTGCAATTCTTAAAACTCGATGTCCAATAAATTTTATTGTCTCTCTTGTGGTAATTCTTGTTAGAGTAGACTCTTAAAATGATTGGTAAAATTTTTATTTATATTTCTTGTGGCATTGAAATTGTAGTAAATAGATATTTAAATTAACATTATACGTTCTAATTGTATCGCATACAAAATAAACACAAAATGACACAATTTGTAATCATTTTAACATTCATTTCTGTTTCCTTACATACCGGCACATATCTAATGAATAAAGTTCAAAGTGAAAATGCAATAAAAGCATAAATACGTAAATTTCACTGTATTTAGTACATATAGTTGTACAAAAAGTTTTCACTCATGAAATATGAAAACGAAGTATTATTTGTTAATAAAATTGACTTAAGTTGTGCTTCTTCAAAATGACTCTTCTTCATTTTCGCTAAATAGCTTGTTCTCTCGACATATAATTATGTTTTAACTTAATTTCTTTATACCTAGCTTTCATTAGTACACCATTTTCAGGAATTAAACTTTTCTGCTATACTTGTTATGATATACTCAAGTTGTGTAGTATAAATTTCAGCATCCAAGTTTCATAATTTCATAATACAGAAACAACAATAAATTACACTAATTGAATTTTGAAAAATTTACAATTTCCAGTTCAGACAATTTAATATTCAATATTATTTTTTTTTGCTTATAAAGAAAATAACTATAAAATCTATTTAATTAAAAAGTTTCAAGATGGAATTTTTTACTACTGAAAGCCGTAAATGTACTCTCTTTAACCAATTTATAGCTAATTAACTGGTTGCGATTAACTCCACTCGAAACTTTTCATTAGGTAAGTCGAAGCAGTTATATATATGTATAATATGGGATTCGTTTGCTATAATTTAATTTCTATGGTCTAGAAAGTTGTGTACAAGTTAGAACATGTAATGGGGCTTCAAATATATATACGAGAGAATTTCTTGCCAACTTCAACAGAGAACAAACTTATATGTTTTTTTGCCGCTATTTCGGTTAATGTAAAATCAATTTGAACGGTATATGCATTAATATTGCAACAATGAAACACGTTTCGCACATCTCAGTCAACTGCATCCACTTTGAGATAATCTGACATATCAATCAATCCGTCAGTATATACGTATATATATAGCAAACATTAACAATCCCTCGTCGTCGTCGACAACAATATAAATTCCGGTTGCATTAAAAATTTTTGACGGCTGCACTCTGCAATCCCATCAATCACCACGAATTTCCGACTATTATATGCATAATACAGAGAAGAGAGTTCTCTGTTTAAAGACCTTCTTGCGATATATCGGGTGTTTCATAATATGTGGGCAAAATTGATCAATTTTCTTTCATAGACCAGTGGTGTAGTTTATGGAGCTGCGTGGGATATATCCCCCCTTAACTTCTACGCCACTGAGGAAATTGGTATCTTAGCAACACTATTTGAATCGTCAACATTTTCTCCACAAAAAAGTATTTTTGGTCAGTAACTCTAAAGTGAACCATTCTCAAGAAAAATTGCATTTTATAAAAAGAAAAACATTAACAAGATCAAAAATAATTTTGCATTTTGCCATGTTTTTCTTCATAAAATGCCATTTTTCTGGAAAATGGTTCACTTTAGAGTTATTGACCAAGAATACTTTTTTGTCCAGAAAATGTTGGCGATTGAAATAGTGCTTTTACATTAGTAACAATTTTTGCAGTGGCGTAGAAATTTACGGGGAAATCATCGCACACAGCCCCATAAACTGCACCATACAAATTAAAGTTTTTTATCTCAAATAGTTTTTCAGATATTGTCAAAAAAACTATAAAAAACTTGTTTTCTTATAATTAACCGTAGAATCACCCCCTTCATTTTTCCCACATATTATGAAACACCCTGTATTGATGCTAATGGGTAGGTATATTTTATACGGTGGTAGTTTTCATCATGGTGGAATAACTTAGGTCTCTATAAGTCTTCTTAGATGCAATCCAGTTTCCGGAACGTGTCTCTATTTATTTCCGGCCATTTCATTGACTGCCTGCCTCTGTTGAACCCGCTGCTTTCGAAACCACCCCCGCTTCTTACTACTTTCTTTGGCCATACAAACACAAACACACTTACCAGTAAACTGACTTTATTACCTTGCTTCCATCATAAATATCTTGTAGGCGTGATTCCATTAGCTTTTCATATATTTATTTATAGTTAGTATATAGGAATATAGGAAAATGTGTAACACCATTTATATGACGGTGTTATCGATGTGTTTTTGGAATGTGTCGCACATTTTCCGGATTTTTTCTTCTGTATTTCGTCTGAATGGATGATGAGTTATGGATTTTATTGACGGATATATTTAAGATATATGTAGGTATATTCGTCGAAAATGTGTATTATAACACTCGGCTTGCGATTTCGATAAAGAAATTCCATTTTACGGACTTGTTATGAAAATATACTGTTGTGTTTGAAAGTTTCGTCCATTAATTAAATGTACTTGAAAATTTCATTGCACTCTGTTATTTTCATTATAAATTTTCTTCGAAACTAGTCCAACGATAACTGTATATAACAAAATACGAAATATTGTTTTACACTCAATTAATTGATGTTTGTTTACTTTTAGTTTAGAAAAGTTTCAACACGAGTTTCAAAATATTTCAATAGTAAAAATTAAGTGATTTTTATTTTACTGCTATATAAGTATGTACTAATTAATCTAGATATTAATTATTCCATTGATAACAAAAGGAGAAGTTTTCGTGACACAAAATTTAATAAATAATTTTCCGACCGTGTAAATGGGTCCATTTTATTCGGGAATCCTTTTGGCAATAACATAAGACATCCATTTCCACATAACAGTGGCAAACAAACACCGGATGATAGTGTTCAATTAATTGTACTTTTTTGTACACTTCTGTACAGTTTTCCTCTAAATGATCAAACTGAAAAGTTTCCAATAAAGTGGTGTAAACAACAAAAGAACCTTTTTGGGAAAACTTTCAATACAATATATAGATTGGCAACAGACGTGCTTCGTTCGTAGTTCGTTGCAAACTATTACTTTGAATGCAACGATTTTTTTCCTATTATTTCAGACCACAAGCACTGCATTGGCCACACAATCAACCACCTTTTGTGTGGAAAACTTTCGTACGTTTAACGAAAAATGGTCACATTTAATTTGGATTCTATAACCAAATTAGAAAATTATTCACGAAACGATGAAAGATGCGTTGGTGTGTTAGGAATTCTGACATTTTACAACACAACTAATAAAATAGCACAAAAATGACATGAAGAGTTGATAAGGATATATATTTTCTGAGGGGGGTTGAAAACGTCAGCAAGAATAATTTTTACGGTAAATTGCTTAGGATTTGAATATATGCGTTGTAAACCATGTAGAGCGTATAGAATAAATTATATAAATATATGAGATAGAATTTTATAGCAACCCCTCTTTGTGTAGAGGGTGATATAAAAAATATGTATTTGTATGTAAAAGCGCAAGTAGTAAAGTTCAATTGTAGTCTTATCGATTTTCCTTCATTTTTCTGATCATGTACCGTAGTTTATTGATTTTCATTTAATTTTATTGGAAAAATGTTACCTGCAAGTGCGAGAAACAACGGTTTTTATTTTTGACTTTCTATTGGGTTGTTTTGCACTGCCCGAAGCACAAAGTTACACTTTTTCTGCTAAATAATGCACCGGAACAGCAAATTGTGTCAATAATTGCTTACAAATTTATATCGTTGAACAAAATTTAATTTTCGAAATTTTTACCCAAAGAATTTAATCCCCTTTAAAATTCCCCTAACATTATATATTGTATAAAATATAAGAAAATGTTTACATTGGGAATGTAAAGTCTGTCGAACGAAACACAAAACGAGAAAATCTCTTAGTAATATTTTTATGAAGTCTGGAAAACACATAGCAACGGATTTTCTTCGAAAACTTACCCCACATAAGGGGTAACATTAAAAATTTCGTATATACGTACGCTGAATACTGCCAGGGGATGTATTTTCAGTAAATTTTTTACGAAATTGTTTTAATCTACCCGGCAAACTTTTCATATCTCATAATTTCTATCACATATACAATATGTATAGAGAGCTTTTTCTCGCCAGAATAAATTGTATTGAATTTAAATTACCATCGTGTAAAATATTCCATTAAAATGATTGGAATACATTTCATGGTTTGTCAATTTCAGACATACATATAATATAAATGTGAAAAAAAAATGAAAATTCGTTATTGGAACGGTTTTGCGAATCGGTTTACTAATTATGGTTTTTCCTATTTAAAAAATTAGCCACACAGAAAACATACTAGCATTATTTTAATCGATTTGCGTTATTTTTTTCCACACAAATTTATGAGTATAATATACGAGCAAAATATAATTATTTACGCAATGTAAACAGGAAAAACTATACTGCAAACATGTAGTTTTCTGTTATTTATCAGAAGATTTATTGTTGTTCTGATGAAAATGAAAATCACGTAATCACGTTCATGGTATAATTTTTTATGATGTGACAGTTTTGTTGTTACTAGGTGGAAGCACATAAAATCAAGGTACAATTTTGTATTTACCTGAAATTAAATAAAAAATTATCTTGTTTGAATTACAGGCGTCCGACGTATAATTTTACATAAAAAATCGTATACAGCATTTAGAGACTTGTATATAATTTTCTAATAAGGACTCTAATTAGGATCAAAGAGTATTTCTGTATGCTTTTTTTTCTTATGAACTCTGATTACGTTCGTTATACTCGATGAAATTGAAGGAGAAGAAAAGTGACTAAAATTTGTATAACACAAAGCGAAATAATATATTTGTATTTAGTTTTGATAGTGATTTTAAAACTTATTGAAAAATATTTGTTTTCCATAATTTGTACTTCTTTGTAATGCATTTAGAAGAATATTATTTTGTTGATTAAAAAGCTTTTAAACTACCTTGCCACAACATTAGTTTAGCATTAAATACGTATTTATATTTATTATATTTATTCAACTATACATATTTAATGTAAACATTCTGGCTGAACAAATATTATGTGGATGTGTGAAACCGAACTGCTGAAACTGAAATATGACGCAATTTTAAATTAAATACCTAGACTACATATTCTAGTTGAAATACACAGGTTTTGTTAGCTGAAAACTGAAATTTAAAAGATTTAAACAGGAATAAAGCTCATTTTCTAATCCTTCCACAAGTACTATCCTAATTTCAAGAAATTTTCTTCTTAAACATAAATTTGAATAGGGTTTATCCAAAGACCAATTCTGCATAAATGGAAACGTATTAACAAAAATTTGTGATCGCATTTAGTTACAAAATGAAACCCTAAACAGCATTTTACCACTAATAAAGTTGTTTTAAGGATTACAGTCATGATTCAACAAAACACAACATTTCCAACACACATTACATTCTCTAATTGTGTACAATACACCCTCTAATCATCCAACAACGCTACCACCAACCATCCAGTTTCTAATAACATATATTTATCGTTGTGACCTATTTAATGTTCACTGCATATATCTGTCTGTTATTGTAATTTAGCTTTTGTACCGCTTTATTACGAACAACCCTTTAATATGTGTCATAATTTGTAACAAATTGAGACGTGCCACGTTCTCCAACACAAATAAATCCTATTATAACGTAAACAGCGCACAAAGTGTGAAAAAGAGGCCTTTATTAATTGCAATTTCAATAAAAAAAATTGCTGACTATAAATTTAGTTTTGCACATACACAGAGAAAAAACTCACCCTTATCACCTTTAATTAAGAAGTCTTTTTGTGTGTGTGTAGTGGAGCGGTTTTTGAGGGGTATTTTTTCCTGCAGGACTAAATTGCCACACAGATAAAAAACTAGATTAGCTTCACTGTGTAACTATTTAATGAATACAAAAACCGTTTATTGCCATAATTATGTGGAATGGCCTTAATTTCGTCGACGGTGGTTTTTTTTAACAAAACAAGCTCTTGTTGTGTATTTTTGTATAAAAGGACTAAAATCAATGAAGTACAATTTAACTTGATTGATGACTGGTAAAAGAAAAATGTTCACAAAACAAAATTATTAAATCAACGGAAAATTAGTGGAAATCGGTTAAAAAAACAAACAAGAAAAGTATTAAATAAGAATAAATTTGAATACATTTTTAGTGAATATTGAATAAACGGCGAGAAATTCTTTATACCGGAAATATAAGTATTAGAACGTGCCTTCCTGTTGTCTTAATTCGCAACATTGAACAATTATTTTTTAGTAGCAGCAAAAAATACACCAAAATTTATTCCATGTTCATTTTGGAGCATTTTTCATTGTCCAAAACAGTTATTATACGGTTTGTGTGTTGGTGGAAAGAAAATAAGATGAAAAGAGACAAAAAGAAAAATAGGTATATTAAAATGGAAAATAAAATCGTGGCTAATTTTTGTACGTAGTCAATTTTCCTCTCCGTTCTTTATTTTTTTTGGCAAACACACATTATTTAAAAATTTACAAATTTTCGTTGGCGGCAATTTATTTTAGCTCTCGAGTTAAAAACATTTAAATTCAAGCTCATCCCAGTACAATATAGTTTTAATTAACTAGTTAAGCGTTTTGAAAAAGGAGTCACTTTGTTACGTACAACAAAATAATCCATATTATGTAAAAACACAAATACGGTGGAAAAAACTGAACATAATAAAACAAAACAGGCGCTTGTCCATGTTTCCAGCAAATAAAAGAAGATAAACGTTGTGTGACAGTTGGTTGGCATTTGTGTGTTGTATTTTGTTGTTGGTCTATTTGTATATTCAGTTTTCCTCTTTCTGGCTGTCTGCTGTAATGCTGGTGTGTGTGCGAAATGCCCGTTCAGTTGGGTTATCCAGGAAAATGTCTATCGTTGTCCTGCATTTGCCCATTTCAAACTATACCATACAATCAACGGAGCACTTTATCAGAGAAAAGATTCGTCGCCGCCGGTTTTTTTCCCTATACATTATCCGTGTCCGCCATTGACTGCCAATAATGGGGAAATTTTTTTCTCGGTGGATTTTTCAATCGAATTCACATTTGCACAATAGAGAGATAAGTTCTTATACACTTTTATTACGGATTTTGTCGTTTAAATACAGTTTCTACATATTAAGGGGGTTGAAATTTACCAGGTCGTTATTCGTTAATTTTTATAATTCTTGGGTGGAAAAGTAGTTGTTAACATTTTTTTGAGAATTTCCTCTGGAGTAGCTTTTTGTAGAATGTCAAAACAACACAACTATAGAATAATACATATGCATAACGTAATTTTTATTGAAAATTATTCATAATACTACACGAAATTATTTATTCATGACGTCCGGTATTAAAAGTTGGACGGTTTATACTTAAAATGTAAACTTTATTCGAAAAACCGACTATTTTTCGATATCTATTCCATAAATATTTATCTTGAGTTTTCCGTCTTTGTACCTTGTGTATAAATATGTAATTTCCAAGTAAATAGGAAATTTGTTCTTTTTAAAAGAAATACTAAAAGCTAGTTTTCAGTATTTATTAGTATATTTTTTCTATTTGGTGAAACTAATTAAAAATCAAATAAATAAACCGATCGTGGCCGTCATTTGAATTTAAATTATATTAAAATTCAGTTATTTCATCTCTGTTTTTGCAATCCGGTAAACAGCTGCATATGCAATAAACTAACCAATCAATAAAAAACAAAAGCAATAAAAATGTATGATGGGAATGAAAAAGGTTCAAATATATATCAGTTGTGGAATATCTAAAAATAAATCAAAACTTGCGTCCCATACAATATACACAAATTTTCTTAAGGGAATGGTTGTGCCATAATGCATTTTTTATGTTATAGGTATAGGTTGAATATTTTACAAAATCTGTCATCCCTTTATCAGCCATTATTCTATTTCGTTTTCCCGACATTGCTTGTTTTCTTCACTGTTTTTTTGTATTCTTCAAGTAGACAATGGGAAAGAATTGCGTTTTGTGTACACCAACAATATTGACCAACGAAAATTGCCATTTTCACCAACAACCACCACTATGTAATACATTTCCGGCCACCCCCTTTATTCATTACAAAAGGGCGACTGGGTTATACCGTTGTATAAGTTTTGCCGCCCCCTCTAACTCGCATCAAAATCGAAACTTATGTAGATATTCTGACATAATCCTGGTAAATGTGCACAAGATAAATGTAAAGTGGCTTCCCTGTATAAAAGCCCACATATACTTTCTTCTAATAAAAAAAGTTACCTTACTGGCGGCGGCGGTGGTGGTGGGAACGCTTTCACGAAGCCCTGTAAGTCACTTGAATTAAGGCCAAGTATTTTTCTCTTGTTGTTTGTTGTTGTTGTTGTTGGTTTGATGTGATAATAGCGTGCTCCATTTTTCAAGATACACAAACATAATATAATACTTATAAATACAATTTTTTTTCTCTTTATATACAACTCACACCCCTTTTAGTGCACACTTTCCTATCGCCAAACTCAATTTATTTCGAAATTGAGGTTTACCAATACCAATATATAGCGAAACTTATAAAATATCACGTACACTGTCCAATTTTATAGATCCGGGATGACGACTAACTCGATTAAATCACAATACAAGTAGGATCTTTGAATTTTACGGATCAACATAAAGGCAATACACAGCAACAGAAATGATACGATTTATTTATGTTTTTCTTTTTGGCTCCTCCGTCTTCTGCTATCTTCTTTCTTTAAGTTTAATGGGGAACAGAGTCAATTGGTGGACGTAAATCTTACCAGAAAGGTTTCCAATCAAATTCGGACCAACTCTGGGTATAAGGTTTCTATAAATGTGTATGTGTGTCTTTTTATTTTATTATTAGGTTGGTATGAAATTGAACGAAGAGAAATTTTATACTTTTTTCTTTCTTCGTTCGTTCGTGATAGTGACTGACATTCAAACTATGAGCTGGTATCAAGAGTGGGTTCAAGGGAATACATATGGGAATTGGAGCTGCTTTTCTGTGTTATTGATGATTTTACACACAGTGGTTTTCTTTCTTTCATGTTTGAATCACACATTTTCTTTGACATCTACGAGGTGTGCGGTTTAAAAGTAAAGCCAAGAAAATAGTTTTCTAAATGGTTTTTGATGACGTCTCCCATGTCCCGTTAAAAAAGAATTAAATTGACGGAATGTACTAATTACGGAACACGTCTTTCCAGCCGCGTCCGCTAGGTAACTAACTAACTAAACAACAAAATATTATTTGTTTTTCTACAAATTTTTAACGATGCAATCTATTGATTTTTAAATGAAACTCCCCTACCATATACTTTAATTAAATCAGAATAAAGTTTTCGATGAAAATACTCTTAAATCTAAAGAACATTTTCCAATAAATTACGAAATACTTTTCCGTGTTGTACCTGTCTGTCGTTGTACGAAAAACATTTTCCTAACTCGATGAACTGTGATAATACCAAACTGATTGGCACTTGTGCAAAACTGTCACTATTTCTTCGCACTCGTCTTATATATTGCTGAACTATCAAAACACAAACTTCAACAACATATTCCCCCAAAGAGAGAATATTTCTTTTATTTTCAACATCCACTTATCCAGACAAAATGTTTGTTAGCTTTTGATTCAGAAGTGCATTATCGTTTCGCTATTATGTTATCTAGACAATGTAGTATTGGCATTGGTTTCATCAGACAAACGAAATAGTGTTATGCTGTGCATTATTGTTGGTATATTATTATTAAGTTTGTGTTAAACCACCAACATTAGCACAGGAAGCCGTCAGAGTTGAGGTATTTAACCATCGTGCATGGTATAGATTGAAATTGGACGTGTATAATAATCGCTTTGCAAGTTTTGCAGGGCAATGTGTTACCGCAAAACGTCAAACTTTAAATTGTAACATAAGGTGTTCATTAAAAGTTACCACTAGTAAATTTTCAAGTAAATTAACCTGTCCAACCACCAGTGTAGTTCCGTTTTTAATCCTTATAAATAAATTAAATATCATGAAATGTACTATCAAACACATTTAACACTTAAGAATAAACATTCTTCAGTAAAACGTACTACTAGAAAGTTAGTTAACAGTACAAAAACAGTTTACAAATGAATTTTCCACTCTAAATCCATTAAAACTTGGCCATCAACAAAATGGTGGTGGTTTCGGTGGAGTTGACGTGAAATAGGTGAAAATTTCCCTCATATAAATTCACACATGTACGTTTTACCGTTGAATGTTTTAAGTGTACATAAACTGCCTAAAGGATGAAGCTTGATTCAAGTGCTCTCCAATCTCCAACGGGGTTTTCCTTCAATGCAACACTAATAAAGAGAAACGCTGACCAAATCGCTGTCTCTGTTCGTCAACCAGCGAAACGAACAAGTTTTATCGAACAACTCACGTACTTTTCACCTATACAGAACAGTGCCATAATGTGGCTGGAGGTTATGTTGGTCAATTTCAGCATTTTCCAACATTCGGTACAAACTGTTAGGAATATGAGCCCATCAACCATATCCCCAATTTCGTTTATTTTTACTATTGTGGTTGGTCTTGATGGCTGCTGTGTTTCTAATGACTTTCTGGCCTTCTGCTGCTCGGAATCTTTTTTTTTCTACCATGTAATTTGCATTTGATCCATTTTAAGGAGAAAATTAATCAAATTTACCCATACACAATTAATATTCATCAAAGATTCATTAAAATTTGAATAAAAATCGTGCGCAGGTATGGAAAGAGGGACGAAATTGACTGATCTAGTTTATGGTGGGTAATATTTTAAATTCTAACCAAGTTGTGAAAAATTTCTCTCGATTTTTTCATCTCATATTTATTCAAATTAAATTGACTTTAATATATTATCGCATATACAACTATTATTCAGTGGATGAATAATTTAATAGTGCCGTCGTTGCTCCCTGTTTTTCGATTTATTTTCAGTTTTGTTTATCAGAATCATCGTTTTTCGGGCACACACATATAGTACATTTTACGGTCATTTTAATGAAAACATTAAACGAAAACCCCACCCTCGTTTTCCTTAACTGTACAAAAAAATCCATTAAAGTTTGCTTTACTGGACTGGAGATTTTCTCCTTTTTTCCGTTACTGTGTGGAGCTTCACTGAAAAACTCTCTCATCTTAAACATTGTAATGAAACTGAAGCCATAACAGTTTCACGAACTAGTCTATATCTATATACAGTGTGTTTGGGTGTGTGTACGCTTTTCAAGGAGAGTGTCATGGACTGGTGCTGTGATTGAGAGCCATCAAAATCCGCCAATTTCATCCAATCCCTCTTTACGAGGGCGCCCACCAAAAAGACAGATTGCATGCTGGATAGCAATAGGGCCGTATAGTGTCTTGATAATATTTTATATTTTGTTTTACGACTCTTTGTGACCAAATGTATATGATGGGACATATGCAGCGATTTGTTTTGAATTTATTCGAAAATACTAATTTTCCGGATTTATTGAACGTTTCATTTTTCTGACAAAATATATTCTCGTATGTGGGATTTTATCAGAATTTTCAAGCAAATGTTTTGGTTTTGTCATACTTTATTTGTTGATAATTGTAAAAGTTTTATAATTATTTTCCAACATATGTACTTAGTGTAATCGACATGTTATTGAAAGTAATTTAATCTTTTTTAGACAACTTAAATACACAAACGGAACTACATATAAATGGTATTCGAATTAGCTTTGAAAACTTCTTTTACAGTCTTCAGTTTTCAAAATTTGCATAAATCAGAGAAACTTACTCAAGTTTAACGTATATACGATGTTTTCTGAAGTCATAAAATAAAACGTGATATTTATTTTTAATTTTATAATTACATGTATAACATTAAATTAATGCTATTTTTATTTAATGAATATAAATTTGCACTTCACTGGAGTTTATTTTAAAATATAATATATTAAAATTGTTTTTGTTAAAAATTTAATTTGTTTACATCGTGTGTAGAAATAATTACAATTTTGCAATTATTATATTGTTATCAAAACATAAAATCATTGAATTTATTAAATAAAAGTATAAAGTTTTCAATACACTGTTTTCGCTGGAAAATTGCGTTAAATTCGTTCATTTTTCCCGAAAAATGGCGATAAAATTAACGACATTAGCAGTATCCTTCAAACACGTAAATGAAATGATAACCGTTGAAAAAACCGGTTTGATGATCACTCAATCACAAGTGTGGCACAACGTCCAATTTCTCCATCATCGATCCACTGGAAGCATTTTTTCCCAAAAAAAAAAACACGTCAAACCCTTATTGAGATTCCATCAGAGTCAACATGCAGATGAGATGTTTAATAATAAAGAATGTTGGCTTTGCGTATTCATCCAGAGTACCATTTTTTCACCCTCTACACATCATAAATCGTTTCGGGTGTCATAAAACGGTTTTGATGCCGCCAAATGAGTGGTAGATTTGCAAATGGGGATGTGTTTGTCGGTGTATTCATTTTTTTTCTAAATTTCAGTTATATTTACGCACAAATTTCGGTGAAATTAATGTACATGTACATAAATTTCGCTTAATAACAATAACGCCCCATAACTCATCAAAACACTACATTTGTCTTGGTTTAGTGCGCCACCACTGGATTATTGTGTATAAGCACAGGGGGTTGAAAATAGAGACAAATTCACATGAATCTTGTACGTTCCACGTCGTATTTAACTTGAGGAAAAAATGCGAACGTTGTTATGTACTTGAAAAATTTGCAAACCCGGTAAAAAGCAGTTGTTTTATCCTGTTTCGGTGCACCCTTTTTCGCTTCACTTACACTTTCGATGGTATATGGGCCTAATCATGTTTATGAAACAAGCACAAAGAAGTTTAGATTGATTTCAAAAGGGAACCAATTCTAATGCACGCATATTTTTATTTGTTGTTTTGCTTTTTCCTTGGAGCGTAAAATTGTAATAAATTTGTATATTTATGCAGAAAATTAAATATGCTTTCATCTAACAAATTAGGGAGACAAATATTTCATTTTCATTTGAACGAAGATTTTGTTTTTTGTATTCTTTTGTTAAACGATAACATTTTCCTTAATTAAAATAATTATGATGTAATTAAAATAATTCCCTTCGAAAAGTTTATAGAACAATCTTGTGCCAGTTTTCACATATTTTTGACATTATTACACCTTTGCACGATATTTTTCTTTATAACTTGTTGATATTCTATATTATTTATCGATTTGTTTTTCGTTCGTGTAGAACATATAATTTTACAAGTGGTTAAAATGTTTCGTGCATATAGAATGTAAATTAATATTTATTGAAATAAAAGTTCAATTAACGTGAACTTTGGACAAAAAATGTTTATGTTAATATTTGAAATTACACGGTATTAATTGATCAAAATATAAAAACGTAATTACATATATTGGCTTTGATTTTAATTCCACAGAATTAAATGAAGATACCATTTTAGTAATTAGTTGTGTACATGCGAATGGGTTTTTAGTGACTTTTATTAATAAAAGCGCCTTTACTGCATAAAGCTCGTATTTGATGTTAAAATAACGAAATCAAAAAAATAAGCCAGAAATTTTATCAGTTGTACAACATCTCTGTTCGTGTATTAATTCCGAAAATTGTTTCTGTACCCTTTTAGGCCGTTTTGTGGCAAACTAAATTTCTCTAATTAGAAACAGGACAATGACACATTAATAATAAACACACCGTAGAGTGACTTTGGTGGATTAGTTTCTTGTCTAGACGCAAATACTAACCCTATATATGTCAAATACATCCCTCATGACTGGAAAAGGGTAGCGGTTTCAATGGCCAACTTCATCAAACTGCGGTCCTAATAAAATATAGAACTTGTAATTAGTTAGTCATTGGGAATTCAAGCCACTAGTAAAATAGACAATTTTCTGAAATGTCCAAAACGTATTTTTCCATTCCCTGGACAATGCCTTGATTATTTATAACGATTATTTTGTTCTACCAGCTGCTTTTTTTAAATTGCATCTGATGATGGCGAAAAATTTAATCAAATGACATCCAGCTGAATTGCACGACTCTAATTTATTTATTTCAGTAGTAGATACACAATATGGGATAAAAAGGGATATATAAAAGTAGAATTCTTTGATAGCAAACAATATTTTGTATTCAAGTCAGTTAAAAAAGATTCCGGATCGTATAATAACATTAAGTCGGTGTCATTTTTATTTTTTCCTTTGCTTGTTCTTGAGCGGAAATCAAATGTGTTGTGTTATAATTCTTATTGACCCATTTTCTCTCGTGTGTATTATACTTACAAAATGGAAAATATATATTTTCATAGAGAAACAGAGAAAATGAAATGCGGAAAATATGGTCGTCGGGTTTTTCTCTTTTGCTTTACTTTCCCGTATTTATTACCATGTATACAACAAACTGCACAAACGGCACTTTTGTTGAATTCGCAGTTTTTTATGGGTTTCAATAAAATGCTGAAAGAAATTTTAACAACTATTGGTTGAATATATAAATATATTTTGAAAAACTGTGGTATATTTGTTATGCAGATTTTTGTTATCGTCTAAAGTTAAACCATAAAATTATAAAATAATAAAATGTAATTTATTTGTTCGCAAGTATATTCTTCTTCATACAAAGACGATATCCTCAGTTATGTATGATTTCAATTTTCTTTAAATTAAGTTTCAATAGATTTGTTCACCTCTTTATCATGCACACACATGCTTTTGACAATTTCGAAATCAATTTTGAGCCAATGCTTAAAGACATAAAATATAGATTACACTTTTAGGTTTTTCATAAAACCAATATTCAATATTGGAAAATAGATATGTTGGCAAAGCATTAGCATACGTCCATTTTAATTAAGTTTTTAGAAAATCATTCGATAAATTCATTGATTCTATTAAAAAAATTGTTTGCGAAAAACAAACACGTATAAAGAAAAATTGCGATAATAACGTGTTAAAGCAGTATTAATTTTAATTAAATTTCGTTATGATGTAAAATCAACAATACACCTATATAATATTTTATAAAAATCAATGAACATGTTTTCGTTTTATTAATAATTAAAACGAAAATGACTGCATTGTATAATTCAGAACCTCTCTATTCGTCAAAAAAAAACACCCCATCGATTTTAATAGTATCACGTATCACACGATATAAATATTCTCATACGCTTACAGCTTACTGACACAAAATTTATTGTATTTTTGTCTCACGCTCTCACGAACGCAATTTTCCTACTGCAATAATGTCACAAACACACACACATGTATAAATAAATCGTTTGAAATTTTCGTTAATGAATAAGTATAAAATATTGTACAAAAGGGTGAAGATTGTGCTAATAACCACCAAAAATTTCCTGTCATTAGTAAAGTATCTAACAAGCTTTAAGATATTAAATTTAAATCAGCGAGCGAACGTCCTGCTGCTTTTCTACGATATTGTATATGTATAGTGCATAATGGAAAGAGAAATACGATTCAGGGGCTGTGATTGCTCGTTAGACACTCTGAAAGAGAAGAATCTTTGAAGTTGGCTCAAGCCACCCTTGTGTCACACCAAACCAACGAACCAACCCCCTGTTCCATATTCATGGTTTGAGTGTTTACGCAATCTAATCATAACGAATTGTGTGTTTATAAGGTACGATGTGGGTGCCCCGGTTTAATTCATTTAAGTTTCACAATGTTCTGTCACAATGTGTGTGTGTGTGTGGGATGTGTGTGGTTTGATTTGTGGTTTATTTGTGACAATGTTCACCTGTCGGCCAACCACCAAACTAGCCCTTTTATACGTTTAACGTCGGTTTTGGCGCTTAATTACAATTCTACGTTTATTTACTAACAAAAGAAGGACTATTAACTGAAATCTGTTATAATTTTACTGAGAGCTATTTCATATTAAATATTGATATCGATTCTTTTTTGCGTCATTAGTTTTTTCGAAATTTCAATACTGTCTCAACAAATTGCAAATTTTAACAATAAAATACGATTAGCTAACATTTTTCTGTTCATAATTTTGCATAGCGCGCATCCACTGAGAGAATGTTTGGCAAAAGAATGTAAGAATGTTTATTGATACCACGTGACTTTTTTGCAGAAACCCTATTGGCCGTGGAGAGGAAATTTGATAGGAAGGGGTAATACCCCCATTTCTGCCCAACAAACTCTCACTAGATGGACATTCAAAACCTTTAAAGCTTATTAGTTTACGAAAAAATTGAAGGTTTATTGAAAAATCGCAAACCAGCTTAACATGATTACGTTTAACAGAAAATTTAGCATTTAGTTGTTTGTTGATTGATTGAACAAATTGTACAGGGATGTGCGTGTGTGCGAATTTTCGTACAAAACTTATTCAAACTTAATTTAAACTTATTTCACAGTTGTTGGAAAATGTTAGAGAAAACAGGAATGTGGCTGGCTTTTCCGTAAACTTCGTTTATGCTTTCTTGACTCGAAAGTGTCTTGTACGTGGTTTGACCACAAAAATTATAGTAAATACGATACTTTGGACTTTTATAAATCTTGATAAAATTGACACTTAATAAAGGTGTCATTTATATAGAAAAGCTTTTAGAACAAAAGCTCCACTCGATATCAATTCGGGCTCATTAATAAATAAAATATTTTTCCTATTTAAGTTAATTAAATTCCAACATTTTGTTAAAATTCACCCTTAAATTGCATTTTAATTAACAAATAGTTTTACGTTATTGTTATATTAAATGAAAATCTTTTGCAAATGTCTATTACATTAACATTTTAGTGTATAATAAAATGTTAGGAAAACGATAATTGGTTAATTGTCGAAAATCGTTAGTAAATAGTCATACAGTTTGCTTGTATATGAAATTCTGTTTTATATCTATTAAATTTTGTACCAACAATTGCAAAACCCATTTCAATTCCAAATAATACATGCACTTGTTCCAAATTCGTGCCAAGTTTATTTTGATTGCGAATTTTTATGAGTGTATTTTCAAGAAATTGATGTACCTGCATAAACATTATGTTTGCCAATATTAAAATTTTACGATCATGTAATGATTAATGTGTTAATCTGATACATGATTAAATATTCAACGAGTTCCAAAATGGAGAACTTTATTGTCAAACTTAATCAAATATTTAGCAAATCATCACACTGAATAAAACACGACTTTGAATATGTTGACAAATATTTTCAAACTGTTTTATTTTTTAGGGCCTAAACAAGGGTGACAAGGGTCTCAAAACTTTCCCGCTAATATTCATATTTTATAAACTTGCAAAAGTATAACAAAGCAATGTGACTACAAACAAACTAGTGACTAATTAATTTTTTTTCTTTCCACAGGTAAGAAAATTTATTTCTACATTTTAGTACAAACAAGGGTAAGTCAAGTCAAAAAACCCCCGACACTAATTATTTACCACCATAATAAAAATCCACTCAGACACGCACCCCCATTTGTCATAAATAAGTCGTTAACAGTTTCCAACTTTTTTTATATACATTCTATATATACATTCTCGTCTAAATGAATTCTTTTCTTTCATATTCTATCTCTAACCCCGTTATTGTGTAATAAATTACATTTTTTTAATAGGCCCTTTCTGCAAAAAAAACGTTCACGTACACTTTTTCATTACGATCGGATTTTTCATCATTTCAAGTACGAGGGCCCTTGTTGGCGGTGTTACAGAGCCGGAACAAGGGAAATTAATAAATAATTGAATGGCCGCGGGTTAACACGCACTGATGGCTCTGCTGATTGAAAATTAACTTCATAGTCATTCCAGTCCGGATGTATATTCGTGTGTTATTTAAACCCTTTACGTTCGTTTAACAAATGGATTTTTCTCCGGCTTCATGAAAACGTGTCCGATACGATCTTCGAGGGCGGTTTTTTGCTGGTTAATAGTTTGAATTATTTATAATCAATGTCGATAACTGTGTTATTAGAAATTTATAAATAATTGCTAACAGGCAAGTTCGATGTGAATTTATTGATTCGACATTCGAATTTCCGACTTTTTCCGTTATTATATGCATAATATAGATGCTGTCAAAATATGCAAATTCGTCTCTTTTACCACATAAGTTTTTTTTGGTTTTTATATTCCTGTAAGTAGTTTAGTACGAGTGTTCTTATGATTTTGAAGCGAGAGAAAAGCTTTTTAAACATGATGCCTTTTGAATAAGGAACGAGTTTTACATTTGTCCTCTGGTGATGGTATTTTTCTTTTGCATACATATTTTACAGGCAACAGTCACCAAGTCAGTGAATTTTCTTTGGGTCCCTTTTATACAAGCTTATGCCGCAAAGACAAAGGATTTCCTCTACCACCACCCCGTTATATACTTTTTTCCTTCATAAGTATAATATTTTTTTAGGCAAATCTGCTTGCTTTTCAATTGATATGCTAAATGTATGTTTGAAGGATGGGATTTTGGGATTATCGCAGATTTTAGAGGCATTCATGTATATTATCTTCTTCACTACACTCATACTTTCATGTTCACTTGTACAAGATTTGTAGTTTTAGTTGAATAAAAGTCCCTGCGAAGTAATTCGTAATGAGATGCATAAAATTCCTATAAAAAGAGCCCATTATTTACTGCACAGAAGAAAATTCAAATATGATTCAGAAAAGATGCATTTTAATATAGAAAACTTTAATATCTGTTTTAAAATTTAATAATTTTCTAAAAATGTCTATATTTCCATGGATTATGATTTTGTCTAGATTTATTCCAAAATTATATTCGCCTGTTATCTGTGGAATAAAACAACAAATTTCCAGATAAAACTTTTAATAAACATAAATTTCATTAAGTCGTTGAATCGATAAACTGGCAACCCGCAACTTCTCTCAAGCAAAAACTTCACCAATTGTATAAACACGCAGTTATAACACTTTCGGAAAGTAAATGAAAAAATATATAGCGTGAAAATTCAGTAAATATCCAACAAAGTATTAGTATAGTAAACCGAACACCCTCATGAATTATTATTATATTCGCGTAATGTATCCGAAGTTTGGCAACATGTGTATGTATTAGTGTGTGTGTGTGGATGAGGGTTGCAAGTCTAAACTTGTGTTCTACCGTTAATTACTTGGCTCTTCTTCTTGATTACGCAACTCTGCAGAACAGACCACGGAATATTGTCTTCATTACCTCTCTCACATACACACATACATATATATATTATATAACATTGTAAGCAAAGTTCAAACTATCACACGTGCACACAATAAACGGGGGCGGTGAATTTTGTAGGTTTGTTAGTAAGAGTAGAGCATCTATACATATGTAGGATGGTGGTGAACTTGTCTAAAAGTTTTGCATCTAGCATATGCACTCATTGTATTCTATATAGTGAATGTTTCCCAGAGAAATTACAATATCCTAGTTAGAAGATATTTAATTATCATCATACGGGGTGCTCCAGAATAACCAATATTTTAAGGGATTATTCCTGAGTACATTTTAAGAAAAAAAGGTCATATAACACTTGTCCGAAATCGCTTGGTTTTTGAGCCACAGGGACTCACAGGGTTTTAAAGTTTTATGAATAAAACAAGGTTTTACTCGGTTTTACTTGAATATTTCAGGAAATAGTAGAGATATTAAAATGAAATTTCACACAAAAGCATTATTTATTAGGACACACATTTGTACCAAATTTGAACGAAAATGACCGCCCTCAACTATGTTTGTTAATGACGGGGTTGAAAACACACCCTCGGAACTTTTTATTTTTGCCTATTAATGTACTATTTAAAAGACCTTATTTAATAGGAAATTTAATAAGGAAGCTTTTTTGTCTCTTGAAATTTTTCGTTAAAATGAGTCGTTTTCGAGAAAAATGCGAAAAACTTAACACGTGACGTCAATAAATTGAATTTCAAATAACTGGTAATTTTTGAATTGTTTTTAAAATATCTTGGAAGTTAATTTCACTTATGTGAACTGAACGTAGTACAAAAGGATAAATTTAATCAAAGATTAAACTACAAAAAAAATCATTTGGGGGCGGTCAGTTATACAACTTTAACACCCTGTATCTCAAAAACCAAGCGATTTATACGAACTTTTTTTTCTTAAAATCTACTCAGGAATAACCATTAAATATATTGCCACGTTATTCTAAAACTCCCTATATACGATCGAGTTTATTCTAAGACAATTATTTTAAGTTTGGTGAATAAATTTCGAGTGGTTAAGTAAAAAGTGTAATTTTTTAAAGCTGAGAAAATTTTGATTAATGTTGAAGTTTAATTTG
>SSSI01010094.1:0-67343 GCA_004796505.1 Oryzaephilus surinamensis
AATTAAGTTCTTTTCCTAATAACATGAAAAAAAGATAGGGCATGCCATTTGAACTTTGAAGTAAGAACGTTATAATTGATTGAAGTTGACTAAAATTTAAACTAGTATAAAAACAATCTGTATAAACTTATGGCATAATTTTTTATTTCATTAAAAATCATATTACATAGTTAATCTTTATGCAAAATTTCAGTATTCTATTGATTTTCTTTTTAAAGATATGAAGCATTTTCTAACATTATGTAATTTTCAAAATTTGACATAAAAAAATTAATACGTATTTCAAAACCCGTTAACTTTAGGCATAACATAATCACACAAAGTCAACTTTAAATTTAAAGTAGAATCTAAAAATGAAATAAAAAATTAGGTGTTCCATTTAAAATAAGGAAGTAATACTCAGTTTCCGGTATAACCGGAAGTGACACAGCAATGAAAATATTTTAGTTGAATTAACCGCTCTTCTAAACCCTTAAATCCAAAATTTGGTAAAAATCCCTCTATTAGTTTTCAAAATAATTATGAGGGAAGTTTAAATAAAATCACCCTGTACAAAATACAATAATATCGTCTTCGTCGCTTCCAATTTACAAACATTCAAATTTCAAATGTCCAAATTTTTAAAAGGAGGGAGAAGGCGTGGCCTCATTAAATCGTGCAAACTACTTCTCCGATATATTCATATTCCTATCATTCTTTAATATTATGGGCTAGACAAGGATAAAATGTGAGACTTCTTTCATTTATAAGCGTTGTGAACATGTAGGGTTTTTCGGGTAGAACAAAGGGGCAAGAGACGCAAATGTTTACATGTGATGAACTTTGACCTTAAATTATAGTCTTAAACAAATAGTAAGATGCTGTTTGGACCCAATTATTGTAAAATAAGAGGCCACTAGCCTTCATAACCGCTAGCATCAACTTATTCTACAAAAATTAAAACCCTGTGTCTTTTCATAAAAAAAAACACAATCCTGTAAACCTGTAATTATAAAGCACATTACATTATGAATTAATCATATATATTATTAACGTGTTAATGAAACTGAACAATTCGATGAATATTGACTAAAATGACTTAAGACCAGAAGAGAAATAGAATTTATAATAACACATCTATTCCTAATTTGGCCTTCCAGCCATTAAAGCCAGCAATATTCGAACCTTAGAGAAGAAATTTTCCTAAATTCAATTAATTATAGCTTAATAGCCTATACTAGTCAAAATAGTAACAACAAATAAAAAGCGATTTCTTTTTAAATTCACAGTTGAAAATAAACTTAAAAAAATGTCAGACAATAAATAATAGAACGTTTAATGAAATTTTTAAATCTTATTTTTTATTGATTTCTTTTATTTCGATAAATAGAATTTTTTTTCTAAAATAATCCATTCGTTGAATTTTCTTAGCCTTTGTCAATGTGGCACGGTGTCTTTTAGATAATTAAAAAATATCTAAAAGAACAAGGTAACACTCAAACAAAAACTAATAGATTTCTGTTGGGAACTTGAAGTCATGAAAATGTCCATCATATAATCAAGAATAAAATGTACCGAATATACATTACAAAAAAATAAACATTGATCTTATAAAAACTCCTTCTTTTACTACAAAATGTCTCTTTTCGTTGTTCATTTCCTTTTAAGAAAGACTCGAGCTACTGATATTTTAAAATCTATAAGTAACTTGAGTCTAACTTAAAAAAAAATAATTTTTTGCCACCAATATTTCTGTTAAATCACATAAAAAAGTATGAATTTCTGTTTTATGGAAATGTAAAAATTAGTCCATCATTTTCCTTTCAAGAGTGAAAAAAGTGAGTTAATGGTTTAAAATCAGCAACACACCTGATTCACTCTAGAAAAAAAAATCAATTTGTTCTAAAACTACATACATTCTGAAATAAAACTTCCTATCTCCATCTTTTGTTAAATTATATGTATGTGTTTTGTGACACTGTAAAAATTGAAGTCCATTTTTTTCCTTTCTAAAGTGAAACAAACGAGTTGGTAGTTTAAAATCACCAACAAGCCTGGTCCACGAAAGAAAAAAAAATCAATTTGGTGTCACTATCATCTATATTTAAATGATGAATTAAAAACAGTGAATAAACAAATTCCAAAAACTTCAAGCATACTGAAGTAAAACTTCCTACCCCCATATTTCTTTAAATCATATGTGTTATGTGCAAATGTAAAAATTGAAGTCCATTTTTTTCCTTTCTATAGTGAAACAGACGAGTTGGTAGTTGAAAATCACCAACGGGCCTATTCCAATAAAGACAGAAAAATCAATTTGATATCAATATGTTCCATATTTAAATGGTGAATTAAAAACAGTGAATAAACAAATTCTAATTCTAAAAATAGTTGTTTACAATTAGGCGTTCCTGATGCACGATTTATGGTTTAAATATTAAAAAAATAAATTTCATTAAACAAAATAATTATTAATTACACTGTGGTGATTAGAAAGTTGCATCCTGTAAATTTTTATATTCTAAAATAATCCATTCGTTGAATTTTCTTAGCCTTTGTCACTGTGGCAAAATGTTCGTGAGACAATAAAAAAATCTCAAAGAACCAAAGTGCCACAAAAACAAAAACTAATTTATTTCTGTTGGTAATTGAAACATAAATTTATGAAAATGTCCATCATATAATCAAAGAACAGAATGTAACAAATATACGAGTACATTACAAAAAAATAAACACTGAACTTTTAAAAACTCGTTTTTCACAAGAAAATGTTTGTTCTGGTTGTTCTTTTCTTTTCAGGAAAGACATGAGCTCATTATAGTTTAAAATCCATAAGTGAACTTAAGTCTAACAAGAAGAAAAAATTAATTTGTTCCCACCAATCTGTCATATAAATAAAATAAAAAATTATTTCTGTTATGTACAAATGTAAAAATTGATGTCCATTGTTTTCCTTTCTAAAAGTGAAACAGACGAGTTGGTAGCTTAAAATCACCAACTGGCCTGTTCCACTAAAGAAAAAAAAATCAATTTGTTGATCTACGCTTAAATAATAAAGAACAGTAAAACTTCCTACTTCCATTTTCCTGCAAAACATAAAGCTGTTTTGACCCTAATTACTGAAAAACAAGAACATAACATCATTCGTAACCGCTATTTCCTTATTCTGCAAAAATTAAAGCCCGACACTTTTGCACTTATCCACAATTGATCTGAAATAGAATTTTTAATACGTATCTATTTCTTAACTGGGACTTAAACATTAAAGCCAGCAATATTCCTTTTTACAGTTGAATAGATATAGATTTGACCAAAATATTCGAAGCTTAGAGAAGAAACTCTTTCCTAAATTCAATTATTTACAGTCTCAAAACTTGTAATAATCAAAATACGTGAAAAACGACCTTAGAAAGAAAATTTGCCAAAAATTACGAAAACACTTGATCGAAAAAATGAAAAATTGGAACACAAATTCTTAACAAAGTTTAGTAGGACGTTATTTATTTAAAAAAAAGGTAAAAAATTATTAAGTAAAGCAATTACAATAATGAAAAAATCCGAAAATAAAAAGTCTATTAACTTACCACCATACCACCCCGCTCCCACATTCATCAACCCTATGAAAAAAATGATAATCGCGAATTTAACATCACTGTTAGTTTAAAACACTTTAAAGTGGTCACAAATAAAATATACATCAACATTTTTACTAAAATTCAATGAATTAAACCAATTTTTTTAATTGACCACGCTCAAAATGCTTGGACGCTTATAAAAGAGTTTTACAAAATGGCCGTCCATCTTCATCATAAGCGGCACTATACGTTTAACATCGAAAATGCTTCCTTAACAACATGGCGGTAGTTCTAATAGCGCCAAATTTGAAAATATTTAATACAATTATACCGTTTTTTATGAGAATTAGAATTAAGCTGTACATGTGTGTAAAATGCATAATTAGTACCTATAATTATTAAGCCATTCTTGCTCTTGTAATTAATCTTAAAATAATTTTCAATAAAGAAAAAATGGCGGAAATTTTGAATATGTGTTTTAAAATTTAAATTAAAAATATTGAAAAACACTACAGAAAATGCAGGTATTTTACGAAAATTGACTGAAAAATTGTCACGAAAGCGTAATTTCATCAAAATTATGTAGTAGTAATTAATAATAAACATAATAGTAATGTATATAAACTTAATTCTTATGTATATTAGGCATTATTGTAACAAATAAAGTGTTAAAGTTATTATAATCGCGTCAATATTTGAATTGTTTTCACAATAAGGCATATAAAATCCCACATAAATCATTTACCTCGGTTTAACGCCTATTTATTCTTTAAACTCATAGAAGAATAGTAATTGTACGCATTTTTCACCATTAAATTTTTATGATCATTTGATGCGATGTATAGAATTCGGTCCTGTTCATCAAAGGGTTTGCAAATTTGGTAATAATTCTCCATTGTTTCATTAGTTTGCGTTGATAATCCAAAGGGCCGCCACAAAATTCACGTAAACTTTGTTGATTTTCCTATTTATGAAATATAATGAACATTTTAGTATTACGGGTATAGTTTTTTAATTAAATTAAATTTGCTTACATTATTTTAACGGTCCAGCGATGAGCTTTAGATTTTTGCTGATTTTTTTCGAAAAACAATTTGTAACAACAATGACTTCATTACACGCACAAATCTAATTTAAATAATTAAAAATAATTTATTCAAAAAAAATCTACCACATGCAGTAAGAGATAAATTAAAATAATTTTGAATGCAAAGAGAATATGAACGAATATGAATGTTAAATAAAAGCGAACTTGTAAAAAAGCTTTGTCGATAAAGCTCAATTTTAAGAATTTAGTTATTGTTAATAAAATATTTCTGATAAAGGTGAAATATTATCGTATTTAGTTTATAATTTTATACATGAATAAACAAAGCAATACAATCCATTCTTATCAGTTATTGTTAAATGCAGTTTTATTGAAAAGTATTACTAATAGGTAAACTATAATAAAATTATTACGATTAATAAATGCTTGCGTGTACAAACAACTGCAAAACAAAGACATTTCTGATACTTGATTTAGTTAAATATAAAACAATTGTTTATAAAGGAAAATTAAAGATTTTGAAACTGTAGCTTAAATTAGCAATATTTTAAATGTTGATAATTTTCTTATTAATGACTTATAAAATTATAAAAATAATGATGATAATTAAATATATTATCAAAAATTTGTTGAAACTTTGTGAAAAAAGCTCAATTTTATGAAATACATTTGTAGTTACAAAATACATAATTGTCCGAAGATTAAATTTTTTCCTTTCTGAAAAGATAAAATTGAAAGATATTTAGTGCCTTTATTCTAAATTAGTAAAGTTTTTTTAAAGAAACCTCTAAAATAATAAATATTTACGTAAAAAATATTCATTTTCTCCTCTTCTTGAATTGAAGTTGTGGGATTTAGGTTGATTTTTATACAGATTGAATAAAGTTGTCATGTTCAGAAGGAAATTGAATCCACAAACCAACAAAGCCCATAAAATTTCTCACTCGCCCCATAATTCCAAAAATTAATCGATTTTACACTCGTACGACTTGAATTATATCTGAAAATTGAATATTTTTTTGTAAAGCAAAGTAAACTGCGAGAAAAATTAAGTGCAAATGAGCAAAATGGTGACTTATTTTATCAATCGAGCTCATTAGAAATGATTCAGTTTCATAAAATTTTTGCGATAACGACTCCTATACCTATGCAAAAAAGAAATTCGAGTAGTTAAAAAGTTAATCTATTATAGCAAAATCATATTGAGACTATAGAGTAATAATATCAGAACTACTTTCTACAACAATAAAATTTGGTTTTGACTACATTTAATTTTTATATTGAGGAAATTAGGATTTTTGTGCTGATCTCATAGACAGACCACCAAAAATAAGATTAGGTATAGCTGGTTTGTTTTTCGTAAATTTGATCGTTTAAAAACGCTATTATCGCCCTTTATGCATATTTTTTTGTAAATTTGCAATTTTTTTTAACGTTTTTATGCATTAATTAAAAGAAATACATACATACCTACTTATATGAAGAGTATTTTCTTCTTCAACACTTAATTATTATAAATTTTAACAAAATTCGATTATTATTGTAATTTAATTCCAAAATACTTTAGAATATGGTTTAATATGAAATGAAAAATGCATAAATATATAATACAAATTTAATCAAAAAGAGCTTTTTCCAAACTCATCAAAATTTTATCTATCGAACACGTCATAATAAAGAACTATTGTATTAAATATTGAGATATAAGAAAAACCGTTAATAATTAATTACCTTATTACCCGCTTAAATTAAATGTTTTTCTTTATTTTCATGATTTCACGTTAATTAATTGCTCAATTATTTATTATTTTAACAATTTTTAGCTTTTAGGTAAATCATTTTTTTTAAATTAATACTGCACCACATAAATACAACAAACACCCCTTAATTTGCTCACGTTCTTCGCAATTAGGAATTATTTTCACATTTTATTACTATGTATTTTATATGAATTATAAACACTCTTCGAGAATCGAGAGTCCCGCCCGAGCTTTATTATTCTTATATTCTTCACATATTAAATGTGTAGATAAAAAAATGCAAACTAGGTATATCTTTGAAGAAAGAAAGTTAATCGTTATTATTCAAAATTTATCTAACAAGATTACGAGAAAGGGAATTATAGTAGATATTAAAATAAAATGGATATGTACTTACAAATATATGATTAAAAAATGTATTTTAATATTATACTCGTTAATGTGACTTCAATACAGTTCGCATTTAATATTATGGGGTAGATTTCACAATGATTTGCGAGTTGTCTACATGCGGATATCTGAAAGATTTTCACTTTCGATTGAGTCAGATTTAAATGACAGTTAAAATGATCTAGTAATTTTAAATTTTTGCAATTTTTTTAGCAATGCTTCTCAAAACTGTTTAAAGGTGGATGGTGGATCTTGATTAAAAAAAACAATAATTTATTCTGATTATTTTTTTATAATCAGTTTTGCCAAATTTTGTCTTTGTAAATTAGAATTCTTTGGAATTTGTTTCTGAAAAATTAATACCACTACCAAAAACGAAAAATCACCATTTCTTGCAAAAAAAAAAAACAATCTATTAATTCGTTTTTATTATCTTATTTACAGTCAAATTCCATATAGCACATTTATTTGAAGTTCAGGGAAAAGTAAAAGGGGCTAAAGACAGATACGAAGTATTACTTAGAGACAAAACATTAAATCAAAGCTTAAAAGCGGATATATTTCGACAATTAGGTAAGTTTCAGTTATATTTGATGGAATTGTACGAATAGAAAATTGAATTGTTTTTTGGACAAATTTTATAGGATGGTTATATCACTGCCATGAAACTTTGGGTGAAAAAAATCAGCGTATTCCATTAGCCATTCACTGCCTTCAAAAAGCAAACGAGGCTGATCAGTATTCAGGACAAACATTATATTTATTAGGCCGTTGTTACGCTAGCATTGGTAAAGTGCATGATGCGTTTATTGCTTATAGAAATTCCGTAGAAAAATCTGAAGGAAATGCGGACACGTGGTGCTCGATAGGGTAAAAACAAAAAACAAAACCAACACGTTGGCAAGTGTGCAAAATGAATCAATTTGTAAAACTTTTAGGGTACTTTATCAACAACAAAACCAGCCTATGGACGCACTTCAAGCTTATATTTGTGCAGTACAATTAGATAAATGTCATACAGCTGCATGGGCTAATTTAGGAATATTATACGAGAATTCGCTGCAAGCAAGGGACGCGTATGCATGTTATCTAAATTCTAGTAGAGGTTTTTCAAATAGAGGAACAACTGAAGAAGTTTTACCAACAAAGTTACCAAGATTGAACTTTAATAACGTGGGAATGAACCCACATTTAACCCAAAGAATCAATTTTCTACAAACACATTTAGCAAACGCTCCAATGCCGAGTGTTACAAGCCAGTAAGTTGTTTATAAATTTATTAAAATTGGTGAACACGGATAAATGAATTTATAATATTGTGATTGATGGTGTATTTTTTTTTGTTTATTAGAAAAAGGCAATTGTTGTCAATTGAAGAGGCTTGGAATTTACCAATATCTGCTGAAATGTCATCGAGACAACAGCAACAAAATGCAACACAAACAAATCGACAAAATTTCCAAAAGAATTATTCAAGCAATAATACACCACAAGGACCACCACCACCATATCCATCCCCAGGTGATGGGAGCACTGTGAAAAGACTTAAAACGGAAACTATAGAAAAATCAGCTACAACAACAACACCAACAACAACCGTAACAACACAACAACCTTCATTTTATTTAAATCATCAACAATTGCAATTGATGTCGACATTTCAACAAAATATAAATAATTTAACAGCACCACAACAAACACTACTCCAACAACTACAACACCAGTACAGGTTAATGCAACAACATCAGCAACAGACACGCAGACAACAGCAAACATCAAATCAAATATCTGTTACACGTAGTGGTTCAACACCACCACAATTTTCAAATCAAAATAATTCAAATACGACGAAAAGTTATTCGCCAACATCAAATAATGAAAAGTTACAACAACCCCAGCCAGTTGTTGTGCCATCTTGTACACGTGAACCATTTTTAACGCCATCTGGTCAACATTCAACTGATATTGATATCAGTGAAGAGGAAATTAAAGATTTATTATCGCAAAAAGATCTAGCGACAACATTAGCTGAAGATTTGCTCAAACATTTTGGATCTGATGATTTAGATGTTAAAGAACAACCTCCACAGAGTGGTAAGTTAATGTTTTTATTTTTTATTACGGGAATAGTTTATTGAATTCGGATATTTTAGTACATTTCCAAAAGTATTAAACACATATTTATCTATGATAATAACGCATATTGATATTTTATTGTGTTTTCTATGTGAAATTTAAAAAGATATCAGTAAGTAATGAGTAAATAATTTGTATAACGTAACTGTATGCTATAATATACATATAATATAGATGTCGGAATAATAATGTGAAATAAAAACAGCTCTTAGAAGAATAATCTATAAAATCGCCTTCTTCCAATTGTATTCGAATTGTTAAATAAATCAATTAAATCGATTTAAACTAAGTATTATTTATTTAATTTTTTGGCAGCCATGTGAGCAGAAGATTTTGTGAGTAAAATTTCTTTAAAAATACGTCATTGTCAAAATAAGTACATACAATTATATCGGCTGGGTATTATCATTAATTAATATAATAAAAATATATAAGTAACTTAAAATATAAAATAATTTTTGTAACCTCATTTTGGACAATTGTTTTAGGTAATAAAAATTATTTATAATTTGTTATTTATATAAGAATTTATAGTTGAAGTGATATTATCCATTCGATGTTCTTGTTATTATATAATTAATTTATTGTTTTTACTTGAGAAATTGGCATAAAATTATATTTTCAAAATTGTATTTTATTATTTTTACTTATGTGGAAGCTACAAAAAAATTATGTACTATATAAATGTGAACAAATTGTTAAAAAATAAGTGTTTAACTTTTGTTTGAATGTGATTTATTTAAATTTCAGAAAATATACTGTCATCTGGTCCATTTAGTCCATCAAATATGGATACAAAAACTGAAATAAATCCTGATAATAAAAGAAAAATCAAATCATCAACTCAGGAAAGTATATTAACAATAAAATCTGAACCATGGGATTTGGATTCGTTGCATTCTATTGAAAAACGTTCAAAAATCGACTATAACATTGAAATGGATGCACAAACAATAATAAAATTATGCAAGTAAGTGGTTTACATTTAAATTTTATATGTTTATATTTCAATTTGAATGGTAATTAAGGAGTGAAGTTGTTAATGGCGATATAAATGGTTCTATTATATCGGACACAGCACCACCTCCAACGCCACCGGATCCGCCGTCAATAAAATTAAATCATCAACAACTATTACCACCAACCCCATCAGTATATTTAGATAATAAAAAGCACGCATTTAGTCCACAATTACAAGAATTCTGTTTAAAACATCCTATTGCTGTTATTAGAGGTTTAGCGTCAGCATTAAAATTAGATTTAGGTTTATTTTCAACAAAAACACTAGTCGAAGCAAATCCAGATCATAGTGTTGAAGTACGTACACAAATACAACAACCATCTGACGAAAATTGGGATCCACAAACTGGAAAAAAGGTCTGGGCTTGCATATCGCATCGTTCCCATACAACAATAGCACGTTATGCACAATATCAGGCATCTAGTTTTAAGGAAAGTTTAAAAGTAAGTTAAATAAATTATGTGGAATTTTTTTTCTACGTAGGGTTTTGTTTTAGGAAGAACGAGAAAAAGCTGCTAGCGGTCTTTCGGATTCAGATTCAAAAGATTCGAATCATTGTGGTGGTAAAAGACGTAAAATGAATTTAAATATACCACCATCGACCAATTTGAAAGGCTGCAAAGAACACAAAACTTTAAAGTATTATTTAATAATGTGATGTGATTGGAATATTTTGATTTGAAATTGTCCACATTTCAGATTTGGAACGAATGTAGATTTATCGGATGAACGTAAATGGCGTCCACAATTACAAGAATTAATGAAATTGCCGGCATTTGCTCGTGTTGTTTCAGCAGCCAATATGTTGTCGCATGTTGGACACGTTATATTAGGAATGAATACAGTACAATTGTATATGAAAGTGCCGGGAAGTCGTACACCGGGCCATCAAGAAAATAATAATTTTTGCTCAATTAACATTAATATTGGACCAGGTGACTGCGAATGGTTCGCCGTACCAGATGCATATTGGGGTGCAATATGTGCATTATGTGAAAAAAATCAAATCAATTATTTGCACGGCTCTTGGTGGCCTGTATTGAACGATTTGTATCAAGCTAATATTCCTGTTTATCGTTTCTTGCAACGGCCAGGCGATCTCGTATGGGTAAATGCTGGTTGCGTGCATTGGGTGCAAGCCGTTGGATGGTGTAATAATATTGCATGGAACGTTGGACCATTAACAGCAAGACAATATCAGTTAGCTATTGAACGATATGAATGGAACAAACTGCAAAGTTTTAAATCAATTGTACCAATGCTGCATCTATCATGGAATTTGGCAAGAAATATTAAAGTTTCCGATAAGAAACTTTTCGATCTTATCAAGTTAGTGGATAAATAAAAATATTGTGACGAATATTAAAAATTCTTTTACAATTCTTTTTTTTTAGAAACTGTTTGCTTAGAACTCTGACTAAGTGTTGTAGAATATTAGAATTCGTCAAAGCTAGAGGAGTTGAAGTGAAATTCCATGGAAGAGGGAAAAACGAAGCCTCTCATTATTGTGGTCAATGTGAGGTAAACATTGATTCATTTAATAATAATATTTCATTTGCTAACAAAACATTTTCAAATTGATTCTAGATTGAAGTATTTAATATTTTATTTATTCGTGAACAAGAAAAACGTCACGTAGTTCATTGCATGGATTGTGCTAGAAAACAATCACCAAATTTAGAAGGTTTCGTATGTTTGGAAGAATATAAAATGCAAGAACTGTGTGACGTATATAATAATTTCATATTACATACACCACTGAATACGACGACGCAGGATCAATACAGATTGGTGTAGTAATTTTATCATTATATTTTATATGTAATTATTATAATGTAAGTCAGCTAACACTGCCACTTGTAACTGATGTACAACTTAATATATAAGGTAATAATAATATGCTTGTTAAATAGCTGTTCTTGTATAAAAAAAGTAAAGAAAAAAGATATAAGTGATATAGTTAGGTATTTTGTTCTGTTTATTTTTTTTCGTAAAACAATAAGTTTCTTGTACATATATATTTATACATATTTTAATTGTCTATACATACTTTTCTTATATAAAATTGATAGAATAGAAGACTTTTATGTATGTTACAGCCGAAACAGTGATCTCATAACACTTAGTGTACATAAATTATTTGATAAATTAATAATGGAATAAAATAAATATAAATATATATTTATTTTAGTAGCGAAAAAAACAATAATGTAGCTATGGTAGATTATTTTCTCTCAATTTAAATGTTACTTTTTATTTTGGTAAAAATTTCAGCGAAGGACTTAACAAAATAAATTATATGTATGTATATATAAAAAAAAATTACTGCCAAAAAGTTATATTTATATTTGTTAATTACTTAATCAGCTATTTATTATATTATATATTTTTCTTAGCATAAATAACAGAGGACAAATTTTATAAGTTTTTATTTTTATTCTTTTATAAATATATGTTATTCATGCTAACTTTCATAAATGTCATATTAATAAAACAGGGTACAACAATTTTATTTTTTCACCTAAAAAAACCTGTTATTTATGCTTCAGGTGTCTATTCACGATGAAACCTATATAATCCGATCCAACTTTTTACCAGTTTTCCATTCATCTTCCAGTTTCCTTCCAAATAATTCCTCGCAAATCATGAAATATGTGGTGAATAGGCACCTCTCGATGTATTTATTATTGTGTTCTTTTTTCCTTTATTACAAGAGTCTTTAAAACTTCGTTTTCTTTTTAATGCTTATTATATTATGAATTTGTTTTCGGTTTATTTTTAAGACCGATAGAAAAAAAAATTGTAATTACGTTCACTGCCACTTTTGTGATAATGATAAAATAACTACTGCCCAAAAATAAAAACGTGTTACAAAAATAAAATACATATAACAAAATTTTCGTTCTTAGACAGCTGCCTCGGTTTTATACAGTGCCTTCTTCTTGTAACTGGCTAAAAAAACTATAACATTGTAAAGAAAATGGTAATATTTTTTGCATTACGACCAAAATTAAACATAGTCTACATTATGTAAAATTGTAGTGTATGTAGGTAATTTTTTTTCTGAAAAAATGGAAAAACTAGCTCAATTTTTTTATGTATTTGTATTATGAATAAAAAATATAATCCTCCACTTCAAATTTTTCAATATATAACGGTGTTAAATCAATATATTATTAATAAAAAGTCTGATTTGAAACTTTTTGTGTATTGTATAGTTTTTAAATAAAACCAACCATAGTAAGTACGTATAAGTTGTATTTATATTTACATAAAAATAAACAAGTTATATTTAATGTAATTGTAGTAATATTCCATATTCCTTATTTTCAAATTTCAAATCATTATTTTTCTATTTATTATAATTTATTTAACATTCGATTCAGCCATCTATTGGTAATATGTGTAATTATAGAGGCGCAAATTTTGAAATTATGACAGGCAAATTTGAATTAATCTATAAATTTGTTTCGAAATAAAATAGTGTGTTTAGTAAATTTTTAATATTTCTTCATTTTAATATATTTTTAAACAATTACTTGTTATCAATTTTGTTTTATTATATTTTCAAAATTGTGAGACTTGGTTTTTGCTAGAAGATCGTAGTACATTATTTTTTAAATAAACTCTAAGTTTGTAAATTGGAAAGTTTTTATTAAAAACAATATAAAATCAGTCACACATAATTATAAAAATAGATGATTTAAAAAATACTTTGTACGTACAAATAACTTGTTTCTAACTTATAAACAAAATATTTCCTACATAAAATAAATAAAAACGACGAAGTCTAATTATCACAAAACAGTTTTTATTTATTATTATTGTCTTTTAACAGTTTTTCTCATCACTTCCATCACTACACTCAATAAATCCATTACATAAACGACTTTCCGGTAAACATTCACCAAGTGGACATCGATGTCCGGCACAATAATTTTTTGTATTATTAAAATTCTTTATATGTTCATAATTATCCATGGTATTATGTATCCAATTCAAATAGTTTCCCACTTTGGTATATACTCCCGGTCTGTTAGCTCTTGCACAGCCATATCCATTACTTGTGATACCTAGGAAAATAAAATAAAACAATTGAAACAAATATTACAATAATAAACAATAATTCATCTTCATTTACCATGCAATGTCCATCTACCGTTCGCTTCAGGACACATTAATGGACCGCCAGAATCACCTAAACACGCATCGCGTCCACCACGTTCATAACCAGCACAGAACATATCGTCTGTAATGCGATATAATGGTAAGAATAACGTCCTTTTACGGCATTCACTTGTTGATATTATAGGAACTTGCACCTCTTGTAAAGTATCGGCTAAAAGACAATAAATTATAAACAAAATTATAACTAATTTCTATAAATAACTTACGGAAAATTCTTCCAACTTCAAATAATTGGCCCCAACCAATAACTGTACATAAAGTATCATCTTGGGGTAGTTGATTTAACTGCGGTAAACATACAGGGCGAACATAATCACTAAAAACAACGGGATATTCCATTTGCAATAAAGATATATCGTTTATAAAGCCATTATCCACGTATCCAGGATGAACTAAAATCCGAATGATTTTTCTTAATTGTTCATAAGGTGATGGTAAAGTTGTGCCACGTCTTAAAGCACCCAATCTAACCACCCAATATTCATCCTGTGAACTGAAACGAGTACGTGTTTACTTGTTTTATTTTTTCCTTTTTTTTTTTGGCTAATTTTTACCGATAAAAACAATGTCCAGCGGAAACCAACCATCTATTGGTAAGTAAAGTTGCACCACATTGAAATTCACCCTCTTTGTATAAAGCTGCTTGCCATGGCCAAGCACCTAATCCAGCATTTCCGCCACCCACAACTCTGTAATATCGTCTGAATAACATTAAAAACACAAATATTTTAAACAATATTTGAAAATTCACCTTGCAATTGGTTTTGCAACTTGCGGCCTTGCACCACATTCTAAAGATTCACATTTAACTTTAACAACATGTTTATTTGGACAATTCGTTTGCTTGAAAGACAATCCAGATTTCATTTCATTTTTAATTGCATACGTTAATTCAAAATATTTTGTTACATTTGCATCAGTTTCTTCAACGATATTTATTGTATCCATATTTCTAGTAAGTAAAATATTCGTTATACAGATGATATACATATTATTTATATAATAAAAGAATTTTTCCATGGTTCACTTACTGATATGTCATAGATTTGCAGACTGCTTTACCAAGATCAGATATTTCCCATGAAATTTTTGAATGAGATATAACGTTTTGAAAATTATCTGTGCACAATTTACCCCATTCACCATGTTTTCTCACCATTAAAAAGCCTTTAAAGTACATATTGTTGCGATTGATATAATTTTATTAATATTTTTACGAAGCGCTGATTAGAAACTTCATTAAATCTATTGGAAAATTTATATAGAAAAAAAATTCAATTTTGTATATTGACATGAAAAAATAGTTTACTTTTCCACGTGGTACTTTTATCTGTATAGCAACGCATGTATCATTTTTTTGTTTACATAACGACGCACGCGGTATTTTTATCTCCATGGCAACCATGGTATACCGTAGCAACTTTATAAAAATTTATAGAGTTTTTCCTAATAGAAAATCTACTCGTATTTCCAATATTTAATAAAGTCTAATCGACGCATCATAAGTTTTCCTCAATTAATATTAAATAAAAAATAAATATCTCTTACCATCTGAATAATAAGGGAATTCTTGAGCAGTTTGTAAACTATTTGCAATTGTAACACATTGTCTTTCATCATCGCCTTGTGGACAATCTCTAATACCATTGCAAATTTTGATACGATCTATACAGACTTTTGAATTACTACAAACATATTGGTCAATTTTACACCATTCACATTGATTTTCATCTGAATAATCCCAACAATCGACAATACCATCGCAAATTTTCCTTAATAAATATTGTGAACGTAAATAATCGACACAATTGCATTTTTCTTCATCTATACCATCGTTACAATCAATTAATTGATTACATTTTATTGTATTTGGTAAGCATTTTCCATCGCCACATTTAATACTACTATTATCACATTCGATTATTGTATTATTTTTAATATTAATATCGATTTTATTGTAGTTGGTTTTATCGTATGTGTTTAATTTATTGTACGTTTTTGTTAAAATTTTTAATCCAGCATGATTTATGGTATAACTAGATGATATGGCTTTATCAGATATTAATGGTTCGTCAAATATTGTACCATTATTATGTACATTACTTATTTCGCTTAATTGTTTTATTTGCTCGGGTGATAAAATATTCAATATTCCTTTATTATTTTTATTTTCATCGTTTCTTATACTCGTAATTGATGAATTTACTGCAACAACAACCATATCACTTTGATTATTATCAGTTTTATCAATTTCCATTTTCGGATAACGCACAATATCGGTTGGTTCTTGATTATTAACATTTGTTTCAGTGGCAAAATTTAATATACCGACTATTTGGAAATTTTTCTCATTAGTTTTATTTAATTGTTTCATTGAATTATTATTATCATTCACATTTAATCGTGTCGAACTTGGAAAACTTCGATTTTCAACAGACAAATTGTTCGTGTCGGCCTTTATTGGACGTTTTCTTAATGGTCTTCCGATACCGGAATTCGATTTAACTGGTATTAATGTGACTAATGGAAGTTTTGTTGTTTGCAACATTAAATCTTCCACATCGCCCTCAACAACTTCAACTTGTCCATGTCCTAAAATTGGTTCTTCATTTGTTAAACCATCATCGTTACTTCGAAATAAATTCGTATCAGTTAAATTGATTTTATCATTGTCTAAAGACGATGCTAACGTGTGAAAAATTGTTGAAATATTCTTTAATATCTGTTCATTCTTCATTTCACCACTATTTGTTGAACCCGGAACATATTTAACAGTTTCAATTTCAACATAATCGCCTGGTTGTTTAACAATTTCTGTTGTTGTCGTTGTTGTTGCTGTTGTTGTTGTTGTTGAAAATTTAGTTGGTTCCGTTGTTATGGGTATTTTATTAACTGGAATTGGGTGACTTTTTAAACTAGTCGAGCCAAGTGTTTCACTGTTAAATAAATTATAGGATAAACCGGGATTCGTGAAACTTGTATAAAATGGTTGATTTTTATTTATTGGTAATTGATTCGTTGTTGTGGTTGTTGTTGTTGGTACAAATTCAATATTTTTCGTTAAATTTGGTAAAATTGGTATCCAAGGTTCTTCGTCGAATATTTGAGGGTTTATACTAAATGTAGGGGTGACTTTATTCGACGTTGCTGTCGTCTGCGTTTGAGGTATGACCGTTGTAGTAGTAGTTGTTGTTGTTGTTGTTTTGGGAACTTTTTCAACCGCAGCAATTTTATATAAAGCACTTGTAATGGAAGTTTCTTTAAATGTTGTTTTTTTACTACTAATTGTTGTTAATTTCTCATGAATACGTGACTTAATTGTTGTTGTTTCTGTCTTTTTTTCTGATATATCAGCATCTGTTTTTGTTATTTTAAACGAACCATGTATTACAGGCTTATTAGACTCTTTTTTATTTAAATCGTCTTTAATAACTGGTTTTTTCGTTGATAAATTTTCTTGTTCCATTATTATCATTGTTGTTGTTATATTAGAATTATTATTATTATTATTCGATTTTAATACAACACCATTTTTATTATTATGCTTGGTAATATCGTTTTGATTATTATTCATTAATAATTGGTAAGCATCATCATTTTGTATTAATTTTACTTTAATACTACGAGGATCAAAACGAACATTACGAAATATTGATTTTTTTGATAAAGCATCACTTAATAATATATCTTTAATGTTTCTTTCAATGTTAGAAATATTTCTACAAAAATAATTAAATAAATAATAAAATAGTATTTTATTATACTAATTATTTACGTGGTAAATTTACGTTTATTAAACGTTAATTTAAAATAAATGGTTACTGTATCATTACCAAATTTTTCAACGTTACATGATAATAATGCTGGCCCTAAAATACTTTTACGATACAATAATTCCAATTGTCTTTTATATTTTTGTGATTTTTCTTGTAGTGAACTTATAAATCTGTCACCACGTAATATTTTTGCGCTACAACTAAAATTTATTATAGCTGGAAAAAGATATAATCAATTTAATATAGAAAATGTTTAAAATACATTATATTTTATGTAATTTTTCGTACAATTTGAGGTATCCGTGTGTAAGGCACCCATATATAATGCCATACCAGCGATTGCTAAAACAGCTAAAAATACTAAAAACGATGCTATGGCCAAAGCAATTGTACACAATTTTCCTTTAGATGATTTTTTCGTTGTTGATGAAGGATTTATACCTATACATGATCTATTTGTGGTGGTTCTTGGAGGTAAACGTTCTTGCCATAAACTATTATGGGCTGGTGAACGACGATTAGTGTATTCGCTCTGGAAAATTGCAAGAAAAAACAAACGTCGTGTTACATTTTTCGGAAGTTCGTAATTATAAGTTTAAAAACAAACAATTGTAACAATATATATAATTATTTAACGATTACTGTATCGTTTATGTGCGTATCTGCCCTTTTAATAAATGATTATTCATTTCATATTATTTACTAGTACAATTTACAGTATTATTTTAATTAGAAACATAATATGGAAAAACGTACAACGGTCTCAATTATAAAATACATCTTTAATTAAGAAGTAAATTTTCCTAACGGATTGTTTGTTAATTTTTCAAATATATTTATTATTTATACATAAGTACATATGTATTATATATATATAAAATTATATAAATTCAACAAAAACTCAAGTACACTGACTTCTTCTTAATACATTCTTCATATATTATAATTATAAATTTATATATTAATTTACTGGAAATAATGGTTTGAAGCGATTAATACCAGTATATCATTTTTCCTTATTCTTTTTATGTGGAAGAAAAAAGCATTAACGTATATATTTATTATTGTGTATAATTAAAACAATTTTACGCAAAATGAGTAGTTAAATGATTAGAAATGGATGCAGCAATGTGAGAAAATGATTATTAAGCATAACCTATTTGACATATTGAATATAAATTAAAAAATATACGGGAATCCTTCCATGCATAAAATAAAATTAGCATCGTTTGAGGTCAAAAAGAACGTTGCCTTTATATTATATAACGGGTTTAAATATTTACAGATAATGTACTACTTTGAATTTTGTTTTTGTTCTTTTATTTATTCCTGGTTTTCATAATTTTCATAATAAAACATGCGAAAAACTGGATTTTTGTTTATTCATTAAAATAATTTCAGTTGAAACAGAAAAACGAGAATTAAAAAAAGATAGAATATTAAGATATTTGCGATAAGTTTAATTACAAATAATAAAGTATTGGACCACCCATTGTATATAAGTCCATACTAGGAACAAAATTTTTTAAAATCTTATTCCACCCTACGTTCCGAAGATTCCATCGTTGTTTTATTAAAATACTCTTGATGTATAAATATGTGAAAAGAATTTACTTTTCATTAGTAATGCTTGTAGTTCTGAATTACCGAAATAAATGGTTGCATGTATTTGTCAAAAATTTTTACCTAACTCGTTTGAAAACATCCATTTTTACAACAATAAAACGACAACGGTATTTTATAAAATATAAAAAGAACCATGCAAAACGCGTTCGCGTAATTTAATAAAAAAATTAACGTGAGAAAAGCGGAAACATTTTTTTTAACAACATAAAAAAAGTGTAATCTAATTAATGAAAATGTTGGTTTACGAATTTCAAATTCGTAATGCAATTCCGGTTAATAACGGAATCAACAAACACTTTTATAGTGGTTTTTTGAACTTGGTAATTATTTTATAATTTCATTTTCTGAACATGCTTTACTTCTTCGTTACCTATAACAGTATACCAAAAAAAAAGAATCAACTGAAATTTTGGAAACAAATAACTTCTTAAATGATTTCATTTCATTGTTAACCTTGCAAATGAATTTGTTATAAGCATATAATTTATTGTTATATTGTATATTATATATGTATTTACAATGTAAGTGAGCATTAAATTAAAGATTGTACAAGAGATGAGCACTAAAACGACCTTGCAAGGTTCTTACCCCCATCATCATCATCATCATCATCATCATCATCATCCTCAACAGATTTTCTACATTAGTTGATTCGAATGCGAACACCGACCGGTTTAATTGTCGATTGCTTCAATATCACATGTTTATACATTTTTGATATAGATAATGAGTTTTATATGTATATATTTGCGGTTTAATCACTTAACCATTTAAAAATAATCAATTTTAAATGTGCTTATATAAAAGAAATAACTAAACAATACATAAAATTCTTCCTTGATGTTAAATAATTCATACATATTATTTCTTCAAGGATAACACATCAAAATTATTATTTTTGAATATGTATAATAATAGTTATTTATAAAAAAATCCAAATTAATTAAAATATGTATATAATGTGTAATAAACAACATCCGCTAATTTCACTGTCTTATTATAATATGAATATTCTTCCGGTATGTTTATAATTTTTGCATACATTTTCATATACATATAAAATGATTATCAGTAGGGAACAAATAATTAACAACAAATCTTATGTATATTATTATTTTTATTAAAAAATATTCCTTCTCACGACTGTTTGTTTTATGAAATCTTCCATTTTAAATAAACGAAGGAAACGTGTTTTAAATAAACATTAACTAATTATTAACTATAACAGAAAGCAGCTTTTCATATCTTTATTACACCCATGTGGGCATAGGCATATTTATTTAAAAAATAATAACAAATTTACTTATAACAACAAAAAACACTTTTTCCAAATAGACTTTTTATAAAGTGTTATGGAATTGTTTTAATAATTTCAAAATTTACCCCAAATGGTCGCATAGTCCTGCTCGTACAACTTGATGGAACATTATAATAACTATTTGTAAAGTTTTGTCGAAATTTCGACGGTATGCCAACTGAAGCACAATATGTATCCATTTTCACTTGTTTAAATTTTTTAAAAATATACCAACCAAGTCTTGAGTTTGTATATCACTTTTTTACATCGTAATAATTTTTTAAAAATACACCAATATCGAGTTTATTTATTTAAAATGAACAAAACGACTGATAGCATTAAAGGTCGGAGCATTAATCTATTAAGTAACTCTTAAGTATTTAGTTAAGTCGAGTTCGCGGTCTGAGTAAATCTCAAGAACTTACGACTGACGAAGAAGAAATACCTGCTAAACTCATGTTGTACGCAAGAGACTCACGATGCAATGTACTTCCTTTTTTTAACATTAAGTATTCTTCCCTACTACCAATAAATTTACGAAAAATTTAATATCCTCTGTATAGTGGTAAAACTTTAATAGATACAACTTTAATAGAATTTTAGTGAGTAGAATTTATTAAAACAATAATTACCTAATGAATTAAAATTTTTAATTATACTTTATTTAATAAATATTAAATACTATTATACATCGTAAATCACAATACATATTCACTATTTACATAATATAGAAATAGAATTTTGAAAAAATTAGTTGGCGCGCCTTCGCCAAATTTTGAAAAACCTTTTTTTAAAAATCGTAAATCATTAAAATTGAAAAATAGTTTTTAATGTCAATTTCATTCAACTTCAATTTGATTTATTATTGACACAACATTGCTGTGACAAGTCATTAAAAAATGTTCTTCTTGTGATCACTATAAATTTTATAATTTGAATTACTTGTTGTTGTTGTTGTTATTATAAAATACGAAGAATGTGCAAAAGTAATTCTTACTTAAATATATCATGCATATTATGGTGGTGTAGTTGGTGGTCTATAAGCGGCCAATGAACTTCAACTAAGCGACTTCCTCTAACAAGAGTCCATCACAAGCCCTTCTTTTCTGTTTTAAAGGCAACTTACTATAGACTATACGTAATAAAACGTTCTTCCATTCCAACTAGTTTGATTCCACAAAAATTTTCGTCGTTAACACACACTCTCTTATTAATACTCGCAATAATAAACTTAGATTAATATTCAAATATATTTTAATAATATTCTTTGCATTGCATATTCATACAATAATAATTCTTGTATTAATTCTGATTACAGTGAAAATAATAAGAAAAAACATGATGTCTAGAATGCAGAAAAATACCTATTCTTGTTTTTAATTCTATCCAACATCTGGTCTTTGATAATGAAATGTGCCATTTTATATGTATAGGTATACGAATACATTAATACAGATGAATAATTCTTGTAAATAAATTCAATTAAACCGATAACCGCACATATTAACTTATGTTACCTATTTCAAATTTATTCACAGTTATTTTATATATTCTTTAAAGAAATAATAAGAAAACCGGAAAAGGTTTATTGAAATATGTATAGATACAATTTAAACAATTTTCAATAACGTTTTACAACAATAAGTTCTTGTAAATAAATACATAAAAACATATACAAGAAATGCAATTATACAATAGGTACATACATACATATATAGGTAAATATATAATAATTGTCATAAGGATATAATATTGTAATAATTAGAATAAATAATTGTACCGCACATTGGGATACTTTTATAAATAAAAATATTTTTAGGTCACAACATAATAGATCATATTTAATTAAAAATAAAAACAAAAAAGAACCTTTTCGTAATTTTTAATTTCATTTCTAATCTTTATCAATCTTTTTATATATTTTTTCATACAGTGGGCAACAGAAACAAAAAAAGGAACTTTTTTGGTAAAAAAAGTAAATCTAATTAACATTTATTTAAATAATCATACAATTTATGTATCATTTTAAACGATCTTTTAATCCTATAATTCGCTGTTTATACAAATTTAATGTTTTAAAAAAATATTACATGCCCCATCTTTGAAGCACTTATTAAACATTAACGAGTACTTCAATTATAGAAAACTTATTATTTTTAAAGGACATTGACATTCCAACTTTAACAATTAACTTACTGATGGCAATCGCAACATTTTTGTTTTAAATCTTTAACAATTGTTAATTCTTAAAATAATTTAATAATTTTTAACTAAATAAACTAAATTAAACTATAAACAAATTACTTAATTATAAAGGAATATGTCATCTAATATAAATGAAATATGCATGCATAGGTATGCATGTAATATTTCAATAACAATTCAAAGTAAGTACATATTAGTTTTAAATTTAAAAAAAAAATTATTCATAATTGTGAACGGTTATATTCAGCTTTATTCTCGTTACTATTAAAATTAATACTATTACCAGCGAACACCCAAAAAAAAAAGAAATGCGCCGATGTGCCTACCTCTTGGGTGGTGTGGAAACGGTTCAATAAATTAAATTATCAAAAAAATAAATCTTAATTAAATTGTTTTGTTTATATTACCTATATACTTACAATAAATGTTACTTAGGATCAATTTGTGTGATATTTGTAACTTAACTATATATTATTATTGTGAGATGTTGTTGTATTAATTATTATGGAGCTTAAATTATGTTTAATGAAAGTTTTAAATAAATTTTTGAGTTTTATATAATGAAAACACGGTTTTCCATAATTCTACTTACCTATTAGATTGGACTTTCATCAAGAAGTAAACAAAGGTGGAAATTTGTTAATAAAACGTTTGTTAAACCTTCACGTTCCGTAATACGTTGGGAAAATGTACCAGTGAATTCGCATTTAAGATTCGTTCATTATTATAAGAGATATCCATATTTAAAAAACTAGCTCATAAAAGTGTTTTCACTTTCAAGTCCGTAAAAGTACATACATACCTATATAACTAACAAATCAAATAAAACACATTACTAAATGTTATTTTTATTAAATTCAAATTTGTACTATAGAAACTGGTTGAATCAAACAAATTATTTATAACACAAGTATTATTTATTATTTAACATTTTTGCCAATCGTATTTATGATTTTACGAATATTTCTTAGATGATAACGCATCGAATATCCTTTGAAATGTTTGTGCAGATAAACCAGACCACAATTTATTGTTTAACGATGGTGATTCTGTATTGGATCTAGCATAAAAATCATCATAATAATCGTAGTCAGTTGTAATTACATTGAATTTTGCATAGTAAACGGCCGCAAATGCGCTGTATATCAATAGAATTGCGGTTACAAGCTGAAAGAAATTATGTACTACTAAAATATATTATAAATTATAATAACGTATGGGCGTGTGAATTGTTATTTCAGGATATATCTATAAATAAATTGAAATAAATTATTACCTGAAATACGGCCCAGAACTTGAAAGAGCCTGAAAAAAATACCAAACATTTTAAGACACATTGTTTAAGAAAAACAGATTGCGAAAACCTTCGTTTATGGCAAAATCATAGTAACTCGCCCAAGGATCCTCTTTAACAGCTTTTTGTTCTGGTTTATCTGTATGATGATGGTCGTCATACATTTCATGATCATCCATCATCATCATTCCTCTGGCACTTCTTGTATTTGCCATTGCTTCATCGTAATCCTCTAATCCTTGTTCATATCTTTTTAAATGCAATAATATTCATAATTAATTATTTAATAAATGAATATGACATATAATTTTCCACCTTGATTTTTGTAGTAAATCGACGTTTATTTTTTCCGTTGTAGCAACTGGATAATCAACTGTTGTTAAACTACTCTTGCAATAAGATAAATTCACAAAAACACACAGAAAACTAGCAATAACATAAACGTTAAACATTTTTTTCGGTTTTTATAATTTACAACAACCTCCGGCTAAGTAATTGTATTTTTTCAGAGGTTTTATTAATAATTTTTTTTTTCTTGTATTTTATCTCTAAAGTCCTAAAATGATACTAATCAAAAGTTGAGTTGAAAAATACTTGAACAATTGTATTATTAATTATTTAGCACTTATATCTGTAACGGATATATATGCCTAATAATTACATTTACAAATAATACTTCGTATGTATTCTGTTAGTTATATATGCACAGATTATAACAAATTCTGTGGCTTGATAATTGATTTACGGTATTGTTACTGATAAAATTCAAATAAATCTAATTATTAATATACATATATTACAATTAATAGAGACTTAAAACTTTTATTTAGTTCATGCCATACATAATAAGGGCATACTCTTAAAAATGAAATTATATTTTTTAACAGTCTAGCCTGGTCTAGCCTTTGGGAATTAATAATTCTTTAAACAAACCTTAAGAAAATAATGTCTGACAATTCTGTCATATTAATTAACAATATTCATTAAATTAATAAACGTTTAGGTATATCAAATTTACCAAAAAATTGTATAATACACTCGTATTTATTCAATACGATTTTAAAATATAAAAGGAAAATTTATTACAACACACAATCATCATATAATGTACGTATTGTATAATAATCGATTTAAATTTTAAATAAAAAACAGTGAATATTCTTTAAAACGGTTTATTAAAATTGGTTTTTATTTACATAATATTCTCATATTTTTCAGTTGTACTTTCAATACTTTTTTCAACACTTTCGTGCAATTGATTTAATTGTTCATTACTATTTAAAGCTCTTGATTCTCTTTCAAAATGATGTTTAAATTCAATTTTATGTCTTACAATTGATTTTATAATTAATATAGTTACATAAATAATAAAATATACGGAAAAATACAATGGTATATACCATAGTTTGCGACCAAGGTAATAATATGAATAATGGGCATTACTAACACGCTGTTTTTCTGGTTTTTGTGTTGTTGGATGTTCAACTTCTTCATAAACATGATGATGATCGTCATATCCATGCTGATCATATAAATATGTTGGAAATTTAACGTCAGCTGGAGGCGGTGACATATCATCTTCCGCCATATCTTTATGTGGCTTGTAGCCAGCCGGTGGATGATCTAAAATCACCTCTTGTTGCTGATCTGGTGGATAAAAGTATTGACTTGGCCCATGATTGTCATCCATCGGCTCGTCCATGTGACCATTTTTTGGCATTTCCGGCATATCTGGCATTTCCGGCATTTCTGCCATTTGATCGTGATTTCCCATTATGTCATCTGGTGGATAATACACGTCGTTTTCGTCTTTTGGTGGAAATTTTGGTGGTCCATCATGGCCGTCCGATGGTGGAGCTAATGGTGGTCCCAAAGAAGGAGTTTCCTCCTTTGGCGGAGGCGGTGGAGGCGGTGGTAGATAGCTTTGCGTTGGTGGTGGTGAATTTGGTGGAAAAACCGGTAGATTTTGAGAATCGTCAGATGGTTTAACATTTGGTGGATTATAAGAATTAAATGGCGATGTATACAAGTCCACTGAGGGTGCTTTTGATGCTTCTGGTGGTTTATAAACCGGATATTGTTGTGGTTTACTATTTAACGATTCTGATGATGGCACTTCGGAATATTGAAAATATGGTCGAGGATTAAAACGGTCTTGTATTAATACTTCTCCAACACCTGGTATACGTTCATTTTTGTAATTATTTCCGGTTTTTGATACTGTTGACGAAGATGACGATGGTTTATTTGAAATTGCGTAAACAACTTGCGTTTTTTTGTTATTTCGTGTATTTTGCTCATTCTTCCTAGAAGTTTGATCAAATCTAAGAATTTTCCATCATTTAATCAAATCGTAATTTAATTTTCATTAACAAATTGTCGTTACCTTGGAGTCCAATACGATTGGCCATTATTAGTGCTTCTTCCTTGTGCCACAGAATTAGAACTATCACTTAAATTACTTAGATTTAAGCCCCATCTAGCAACTTTTGCGTATTTCGATATTAAAACAGCACTTTCATTACGTGCTGGTAAACTATTAGTATATTGATAAAGAAAACACATCGTTATTATAAAATAAAAATAAAACATCTTAATAAATATTTTTTAAATCTTATTCATTTGAATTTTAGAAGACAATTGACGCTTTTTTCATTTAGTAACCTATATTTCAGCCCTGTTTAATAAACATTACTAGAATGTGTTAATTAATGTAATGTTGTTACAGTTATATTATTTATTTATTAGTAAATTTTTGTCCTATATTATCTTTATTATAATACCGTTTAGTGTTTACATAATTATGTAATATTGGTTTGTGTGCAATAATGTACCTACATTTTTTCGTATGTATCGATGTTATTTTTGATTAAAAAATTTATAACAATTTCATGTTATAAGATGTGATAAAAAGCGTAAAGAATCTTTCATTAGAAATACAAGGAAAGTCCAACGAATAATAAGAATAACTCTTTTATATTTTAAGCTTTCTTTAAATGTAATGAAATTTCAAATAATACAAATACTTAAAAGTCCATTTTGCCAATAGATGGAGAATATCCATCTATTATTTAAATTTAGGAACATCTTAGAACAAAAACGCAAATTTAATAAATTTAGTTCTTTATTACTGTTAAATCCTACCAAAAATTGATCTACACTTAAGATTGGATAATTATTAAAAATCTGTGATGCTTTTTATTTTATTTTTTCCCCATAACTTTGTTATAGATGGTGTATATAATATGAACATTTTTTTATTGTTAATTTCAAAATACATAATACAATTCATAAAAACATAATTTTAGATAATAATCCCATAATGAAAAAAAAAAATATACAGAAAGTGAAATATAAAATATAGAATTTGTAATAGTCTGAAAGAACTAGTTTGTTATAAAGAATTGCATAATAAACAATAATTTATGTATATTGCACTACCTAAAACTAGACTAAAAATAAAGGTTTTTAATAAATATTGTTAGTTCGCTTTCAAGCACAAAAATATCAACTTTTCTAAGCACAAATCTGGTCAACATTTTAAATCGTTCTTTTTTTATACAATATAAATAATAAAGTACAACATCGATTATTAAAAAAATCTATTCGTCAGTGAAAATGTATCACTTTTATATAAATAAAAGTATTATTAATTTATTATTAATATTACGATGTGTTTGCATGAGTTTCTCTGTGTGTTGTATGTTTGTGTAATAATTTTTTTTATTGTTTAGATAAAAGCGAAAAACATATCACTGACAAATCACAAACTTTCGAATATTTTCCATAAACATTATAATTTTTATTTAAATTCAATTTTGTTCTTAATATTACTTAGCCAATACACCCTCTAAATTTTCACGTACACAATAATATATTATTATATATACTTAAAAAATATTTTTTTTCTATTCCGTATTTTAATACCTGAAACTGTGATTTTACATAATAAATTTATTTTTACGATTATTATTAAAGTCTAATATTAATGTTCCACGTTTATTCATACTTAAAATTGTTTGATAAAAAATACGTATCCGAAGGAGTAGTTTTTCATTATGTTTACGAGTATGTACATAAAATAGTTTATTTTTTTTATAATATAAAAAAGGTAACCATTACTTAAATATAATTACGATGTGATACTATATATTTGTAACTTGTTTTTGTTTTTTGAACACTTTTACTTTAAACATTAAGCTGTTTTATTTTCATATTTTTATTTCATATGTATGTATAAACACAAATGACTCAGACTGTGCTGCAGTAAATTTGTTATAAACATTCGCAAATAATAATATATGTGTATAATAATCATAATAATAATAATAATAAGATCATTTTTAAGCACATCACATAAAACGCTAAAAAAATTGTTTAAATAAACATTTTATAACGACGTTTGGTATTTTTTTGTATAATAAGCTTTAAAATCATAATATTAATAAATGTCTTGTGTTGAGCGAACATGTTTTGTGATATAAATAAATACAGCCAGCGTTATAATTCCATATCTTCGGCTTCATTTTCTGAAAAATCTGACATACTTGACTCACTATCTGAACTGACATTTTCTTGTCCTTTTAACGCCTCTTCTGTGGCATATTTTTTAACATATTCTGCATAAAAAGAAATCACAAATAAACAATCACCCATCAACATTACACATACATATTGGAAATGTTTTAAATTGTAAAAAAACGCGTTTTCTTTAATAACTTTCTTATCGTTTTATCAATAGATATTCTATCAAAGTCTTTGTCTATGTTTAATAAAAGAAAAATTGAACAAATCAAAAGAATTGCGTACGTATATGCAACATTTTAGCATAACTATGAGGTCATAAAGATAATTTTAATAACAGCTGTATACAAATACATGTATTGTCTAGTCTTTTGTTACATATATCTATAAATAAAAATATAAACACCGAATGACTAACTGTTAAATTACTAATATCATTATCTTTATTGATATCAAAACGTGAAATTTTGAGTTTCATCAGTTAACTAGAGGTTTCTCAATAAAAACTTTATGGTATGACTAATTACCGGACACTTTTTTCTTGTATTCTTCTGGTTTATGTAAATACATAGCAGCAGCATCCCCATTTAGTGGATCTATTGGATTAGGATAAGTAAGTAATTGTGGAAGAAATGATTCGAATATATTTGATAAATCTAAAAATTGAACAAAATTAAATACGTATCTATGTTTGGAAAATTGTTTAATTTACCATAAAGTGCTGTCCATGCTTGATTAATAACATCTAAACAAACTGTACCAGATACTTCATCAATATTTGGATGATAAACACGATTCATAAATCCTATACTAGGTGATTTAAATGGATAATGTTCTGGTAAATGTACACGTACCTTCCATACACCACCTTCATATGGTGCTAAAAATGAATAAAAACCATATACAAATTTTTTTTGTTTATCTTATATATAAATATTCATTTACTCCCTCTGGGTCCATAAAATTTAACACAAAATTCATTTAATCCACCTAAAATTGTGACCTCGTGTTTACTTTCAATGCTATATAAAAATATATTTAAGAATAAATAATGTTAAATAAATGACGATTATACATAAATAAAAACATATTGTTGACAATCAGCTGTACAGACTTGAAAATTATAAAAATAGAACAAAAGTATTATATTCTAACATAGATCTGATATGAAATTTGGTTAAAATTTATTAATTGTTTCGATATTAATATTTGATCGTTTTGTATAATGTTGTTGTTTACATTTTCACTCATCAATACAAAAGAAAGGATACAGTTTTATAACATCCGTGTCCATACGTCTTTTTCCTGCACTTGGAGATGACATTGTTAGATTGTCACTTAAATTTAGTCCATTAATATAATATATTTAAAATTAATAACAATGTTATATATAATCAAATGATTGTAGAAAAATACACAAACTAATTGAAAATATATTTATACACAATTAAAAATTGTTGTAACAATCCACAATAACAGATCCAAATGCTTTACTTCTACACGACGTTTACTAAACAAAAACCAAAACGTTTGTCCGTCAATACTTCACAATGTAATATGTAACGTAAGTCGATACTTTGCTCATATTATAACCAAGTTTTTAATTTAAAAATTGTAACTATTTGTTTATTTTATTATTAATAAAATTTTTTAAATATAACCTTGCCATCGGATATATTAAAATAAATAAAAATCTGTCCTTTACGATAAAATACTTACTATATTTCAATAGGAAAAAATTTCTAGAACCAAGATTAAATTTAAACAAACGTTTGCATATAAGGGTAGATTAATTCAAATGTTATTATTGTTTAGGAACGTATAGAAATAAAAGACATCATTACAAAATATGTAGTTTTATTTTTACTGAATATTTTGCATTATTTGCTCGGCTAGATTATCAGTTTTGGGGGTAGGTGGTGTATTTAATATATATTCACTAACGCTGATATAAATAGCCACAGCAATTCCAATAACGGCAGCCAATATTGTATTTTTATTAAATATAATACAGGTTGCTATACATAATCCTAAATACGTTAGATATCTTGTGAAGAATACGTATTTTTTCCTGCTTTCTTGCTGACCATCTGCAAAAAATTCAAAATGAATGCAACAATTTAAACGAATTTCAATTATACGTACCGATACACATATTATTCTGTAAAATATAACCAGAAGCACATCTTATGCACATATCTGGACCGTCACCAGTGCAACCATTGCAACTTCTATCGCAATCCAGACATTTGTAGCTGCCATCATTGTTAACACAGAACTGTATTGGAGTACATGGTGATTTTTTGGCTGCACATTCGTTTACATCTAAACATCCTTTGTCTTTATCCCAAATCCAACCGGTTGTGCATTTTTTACAACCAGTCGGTCCGGCTTTATCACAACTACCGTCACACGAAACGTGACATTTTGAACATAATATTTTACTATTGTCTTTGTACGATTGGAAATAATTTGTTGAACATTCATTGCACTCGTCGCCCGCATATCCTTCGTCGCAATTGCATTTTCCGTTGCCTTTTCTCGTGCCACTGCCCTTACATTTGCCATTATGGTGGCAAACGTTGTCCGGATAACCGGGACATGGGGTGCAATTAGCGCCGAAATGTAAATCCGGACAACATTGCTTGAACATTTCAATGCACAAATATGCGTACAGATCGGGATGGGAGTTTTGCTTTTTAAACCACCATTCTTCGACCACTGAATCGTATTCTTCCAACAGTTGATAACATTGATTTTGGCCTTCTTCAACGTCCGAACAAAGTTTTTCTTGTATTTCAGTTAAACGCACTTCGCTTGTAGAATAACTGCCCAGTTTCTCTTCTTCCCATGCCGTGTCACCCCCTTCGAATTTACCCTTTGAGGTTCTTGTAAAACCCTTCAAAGAACGTCGATAATTTCCAACAATTATTATCATTGTAATTAATTCGTTACCTTTTTAAATGACTCCACAAACGTTTTGCATGCTTTACAAGGGGGTAGTTTTGTTTGTTTTTTTAAATCAGCCTTCGATTCGGCATTTGCACTATAATGTAGGGTTAAAAATAATAATAAAATTAATTTGACTAGATTTGTAAACATATTTTAACAAATTTTAACTAAGCTTGTTTAATATAATCGATCTCCATTCAATATTTTATTATAAATAATGGTAATATGTGTTAAATATTGTAAAATTTTGGAAATACTATATGTAAATAAACACCTTTAATATGAAACTATATTGCTGGTTGCGTTTTTATGAGTAGTACGTGGGCTTATTTTATTGGAGAATAACTAATTATGTAAATTTATAAAGAAATATTAATAAATTATTTCATTAAGAATATGATTTAAATTATTTTAATTCATTATGTAGAAAAATTTCAAAAATACTTGCAAAATATAGCAATGAAAATATAAAAACGATTTAGTATGTTATTTGGCAACCAACAAAACGTTAAAGCTCAAAAATCAATAAAGCTCACAAAATATTTTCGAAAAAGTAATCAGTTGGTTTCTTTTTATTGTAGTCTAAATAATAGAATGACTAAAAAATAATTCTAAATATAAAAATGTTATAGAAAAACACTTTATTTTACGTTATTTCATAATACTTTGAGCTTTCACCCCTTGTAACAAAGTTTGTGAAAAAACTAGCTAAACAATTTCTAAATTAGTTAATTTAACCAATTGAAATACTAAAGAACATATGTTTTTCCAATTTATAGTAAAGAAATATAAAATCAATTTACATTTTACGGCATAATGTAAAAATTCTGAAAACTTTCGTTAATTATGTAAAAAAATTCTTGCTTTATAAGTATATCCTGTGCATTAATCCAATTTGTCTTATTGAATGATGTGAAAGAAAACAACATACAACAAAAAATCCACTTAAAATACATAAATTGCTTTAATTATATGTTACATTTATACAAGGTAATAATGGGTCTCTTAAATAATTGTTGAGGGCGTTCTTTGAAGAGCTTTACACGTGGTGCGCGCGCAGGAGGTGGGAGCTTTTCAACGTGTACTAACTTGAGAGTTAGAACATTATCCTGTCAGTCTTAAAACGGGTGCTAGTATATGATGTTGATCTCGTTCGTGTTATTGAAATAAGAATTTTCCGTAAATTTTCCAATAGTTTTAATACATTTTCAAAAAAAAAAACTCCAATTCAGGTGAGTTATAAATTGAGTTGTAAATTCAAAACAAATTCTGATAAAACCAATTATTAGAATGGATAATTCAGCATATGTTCCAAGTACGGGCCATTTAAGTTCACCAGCTCTGGTGGTGTTTTCTCAAGCTGCTGGTGGCTTACAAGATGCTTTAAGAATTCAAAGACCATTTAACCCGCAGGTTAGTTAAAATTTCTCAACACAAATACGATAAAAGGAAATGAAATATTGTATTACATGAGCCAGTCATTGAAAATGTATCTTTAGGCCAATGACTACTATATTGTAATTTAATATTGTATATTTCTTTAAAAAACATCACAATTTGGGTGTGTTTGTGTGTTTTGGTTTTGAAATAAATTTTTCCATCAGTTCGCAATGTCCGAATCATCGAAAGATATCCATCATCGACCATTTAGTGGTACAACATTTGGTCTACGTCATATGGAAGCATATAGCAGTATACCAGCACATATATTAAATCATTTACAACCGCAATTTTTACATCCCGGTTTGTCACTCGGTTCCGGTGCATTTCGTCCATTAGCCGATTTAAAGACATCATTTCCAACACCGTCGGCATTCGCGCCGCCACCAAAGTGTTTGAAAATCGAAACGAACAGTGATAATATACATCAAAACCATACCAACCATGGTATATTTTCACCGAACGATGAACGTATATTAGGGCCGAGTCCTGTTGCACGTACAACGGATTCCTGTTCACCAGCAAACAGTGCTTCAATGTCACCACAACCACAAACTGCGGTCAAAGAGGAAAGTCTTGATGCGTCACAAATGTCCGAAGATGGTGAACCACATGGACCAGCCACCGACAATGATTCCCCGGGAATTCATGAGGAAAATCGAGGATTCAGGAGTAAGTTGTTAATTCCATATAAAATCGCTGCCGATAATAACGAAATTTTTTCGCCGCCGGAAAAACTTTATTAAATTTTAATATTATGAAACTGTTTCAAATTTCAACCATTTGTTGTTGAAAGACGATTTTTTAATTAAATAAAGTATCGAATTCGATACTAAGTAATAATAAATTATTTGTAAATTTTTCAATAAAGGAGTTCTTTTCCGTTGTTTTTTATTTGATTAAAGCTCGATATAAGGAAAAATATTTGTACGTTAACAAAAGTTGCATGTGTTTTGACCGAAAACGAATTCGTTACTTAAGAATTTCTTCATAAATTTCCAGAATTAAATACCTACACATTACAATATCATTATAGAATTTGTCCAATTGAAAGCTTTAAAGCTATATACGTACATATATAATCGAACACACAAATAACAATTCAAGTATTTTTATCGTTTACAAGCTTTCTATAAAAAGAATATATTACTTTCATTTTGAAATCAATTGAAATACATCTAAGGGTAGTTTTTTAGTATACGCACCACGCAAATATATTAGAGGGTTGTGATTCTACAGTTAGTAAATCGTAAAATGATTCTCATTCACAATTAATGGCCTATTTAAATGAAAAATTTTAAGATTTATTTACAATTTAGTAATATAAAATGATTAAAATGTACAATAATTGAAAATTTATTATATTTAATTGAGGTTTACAAATTAAATATTAACTAATTGTAATAAATAATTATTAATCTAAATTCTAAAACAACAAAATATTAATTATATTTGTAAAATATAACATGTATGAGCTTTTTCTATTTATTGTTGGTTATCATTTTTAAGTTAGTGGTATATTTTTCAATTAGACCAGGTGGCCACAAGCCCTGTTACTAAAAACAATAGATTTTTAACATTATATGTTTGTTTAAGTTTTAACAGTTGTGGCTCATCTACACAAACCCATCGTATTATAAACAGTACATACGTTTAGTTTTAAGTAAAATAAATAAAATACTATTATTCTACTTATAGAACGGTTGTTATAAGTGTTTCATTTCCTATCGCTTAGTAAATACAGAAAAAAAAATCATTCATACGTACATTGGAAATTATAAAAAGAAAAATTATGTATTATAAATATTCGCTGTTAATATAGGTATAAGTGTATTTTTGGGGCCCTGTTTATACAGAATGTAAAGAATGAAATAATACATTATAGAACGAATAATCGAGCTACCAGAATATTGGATATGAGCGTGTTTTGTGGTAGTGAAAAGCCGCAATAACAAATCATATGTAAAGCTTTTACTAACAGATTTTAACTGTCTACGTAATGCTAACATAATGCTGGGTGTTATGAGGGAAATTGGGCTTTGTGCGTGATTTTAACAACCATAGTTAGTGGTTTGTGTATTTTGCGGTTTCACTAGTTTTAATTTTATACTTAGTAAACTTATCAACAAAAAAAATGTTCAAATTGACCACAAAATCTATGAATTTAAATTGATAAAGGAAAAATCGTCATGAATTGAAAGAAAAAAAGGAAAATATTATACGTTGCTGTTGGGAAAAACCTGTTAACACTTTTACATAACAAAAAAGAAGTTGTTATATATGGAAAAAAGGGGGATTTTCTGTGTTATGATCGTGTTGAACAGTTCGCGGTGGTGGTTATAGTCATTCATCTGAAACCGCCACCGAAAAAACGGGCGGCGGCGGCGGCAAGATCATCACCCAATCTAAATTGTTAATGCGTACAACCACAGGGGTGGATTCAGATAAAAATTATATTGTATATTATAGAAAAAAACTCAAATTTTCTTAGACGATAAACTTCATTATATTGTTAAATGTATCGATAATTTTCAAGGGAAAATTTATTGGATTGGACACGATGATGCCATTTTATTTATAGGTTTTCAACCTGAAAGAACCAAACAAAAAAAATGTTGCTGTATTATAGAAACGTTGGGTAAATACGATAATAAAACAAATCGTTTAAAAGGATTAATATGATATTATTTGTATAACGTTATTTATGCGTTGTAAAAGAGGGGAAAATATTTTATTTCGAACTAAAAGAAAATCGTAGGGTATCATTTTATTAAGTTAAGTTTTCCAATATTAATTTTCTAACAAAAATTATTCCCAAGTTAAAATCCAGACCTGTTAAGTTATACAATCCGTTATGGAAGCGTGGTTTAAGTTGACAAAACATTGTGAGGATTTATCATTTGTCAGAAAAATGCATACCTAACAAACCAAAAAACACTACTAACCGTATTTAACATTTTTTTTGCATTTTTAATTGAAACTTAAATAATCATCGAGAAAACCAAACAAAAATATTCCAACGAAAACGCACATACAATAATAGTTGTGTGTAAAATTATAGCCACTTTGTTTGCCACGAATATAAAAGCATATTTTTCAGTTTTAAAAAGCATAGTAATATGTAATAATAAGAAGCTTTTTATACCCAAAAAAAGACACCCACCCCCATCATCCCTCTCTCAGCCTACTACTACTACATGATAATCGACGTGGTTAACACTCGCTTTAACGTTCTGGCGGCAAGCTAATGAATACCACCCCCTTGCAAGCCGTTATGTAGCCGCAAAATGATTCCGGCTTTGTGTAATTATATTGTATCTCGTTGAGGGCCCTTTACAGTCAAACTCTCTCTTCCTATTCTTCATTCGAGCCTGTGATGTGCTGGTTTCTTAAAAACACCCTCACTTATCACAAAGTATACACATTTAAACAAAAAATATTGTCTTTTTTTTTCTTCCCCGAGCATCACAATATACAATTATGTATGCAATTTTATTGTTTAGCTGTTAAAATGAAGAAATGAAGACAGTTTCAAAAAGGCCTCATCTTTTATTAAAAAAAAAAAAACTAGTCAATAAATTATAGTGTTTACGTCAAATTCTTTTGCTTATATATTATTTTACGATCAAGTGAACAACATATTATAACGAATGCAATATTTTTATTATATATATGCAAAACTAAAATGTTAAAAAGCCATTCAAAAGACAGACAGAATGGTGATCCATCTATATATATCCAACCACAAAATAGTTTTTGCTTTTTTTTGTATGTGATTGAACATTGAACACCAATGTCACTTTCAGTTATAAAATGCCGCTTTTAATTTATGTACCTGGCATATCTTTTCTTTTTGGACAGAGAGAAAAGAAGAACCATCAGTAAACGTGCTGGAATATTAATTCTTTTATAACATTATAAAATTTTAATTGTTTTTCAACTGGCTGTTATTTAGGAGCACAACGAAATATTTCAAAATATTTAATTATTTATTAATTAAATAATTACACTGGCGTGAATTTCTTATTATTTATACAAATTCGTGTTTATTAAATATACCTATGAACGTTTTAAAAATTGAATAAAAATTTATTTATTAAATAATGTTATTGTATTATTTTGAAATGAAATGATGTAATTACGCATTTAAAAAGGGATGTAAAATAAAATGTGATTTTGTATTCAAGTGGTGTAGTTAAAATGTTAGTGGTTGGGCAATAGCGTAACAACGGTTTGTGGTGGTAAAGTATTTTACCATGCATATATACTATACATATATACATATGTATGTGTAGGACGCGTCGCGACGTCCAAAATTCAACACACAAACACGTACAAACTAATTGCATGCTGATGAACGTGCGTTTTACTCTTTAACTACAACTGTTATTATTATTGACGATTTCAAACAACCCCCTCTAGTTTCCTTATAATTGTTCGAACAAAATTAATTTTTGTTGGAAAATGTGTTAGTTTTTGGAGGAAGTGCATAAAAATTCTTTTTCTATTCAAAAAAAAAAAAAAAAACTAGAAAAGCGTTATAATACCTTTAAAGTTAATGACATTCAACTTCCGGACCTTCAATTCATAACAATAAATACTTTTAACAATCCCTTTTCAATACATACGTATAATATACGTATATATATATAGTAAAAGATTAAGACTTCTTTTCATATTTAACAATGTCGAAAAGTCAATGAAATATATCGAAAAATCAAATTTTTGGCACAATAATAGAATAACAGAAAATTAAATAGTGTTTATTTCAATTTGTAATGAGATTTGTGTGTTAACAAGTTTAAATGGAATAATGAAGCGTCTGAATGTCGTCACCGTTCACAACCCCCACACACTCGACGCTTATACCGACGCCTGTTAGACCAGTTTACCACAGAAATGGACATGCATCCAACATACAAATTGAAATGTCAGTGTCATTTTCACAAGTGTGATATCCTACATGCAATTTTATAACGTTTATATATTATATATGTATGTTTACACAGAGACAAATCACTCTGTTTACGTCTGTCCTAATATAACTACCCAAAAACTCGCACATATACATACATATGTATTCATACTGTGTGTTCACTTATAATTTTCGACACATCTTTTTTTTTAAATTATTGTATTTTCAATTTAACCCATAAATATTGTACCTTATTGTGTCATTTTGCGTCAATAAAAAACTTTTTTCTACTAAAAAGTAACATAAAGTTTGTAAAATATAAGAATGCCTCTGTTGCAGTAAAATTTATAAGTTATTCTTTAAATCAACAGAAAAATGTAAATAATAAGGCAGATGTTTAAAACATATCACATAGCACTCATTTTGTAAAAAAATTAGCCAGTACATTGGCCCTGTGTTTCTATTCATAATGATGACATTTACGATCCCGAGGAACGCTTATATTTTCCAATTTTTAATTGTAAATTTAAGAAAAAAAGTCGTAGGATATAAATTGCCATTATTAATTTATTCGCTCGTGTATTTAAATTGATTTAACATACCAATTCGCAAACCCTTTTATATTCCCTTAACCCTTGTCGAAGTGTGAAATTTTTTTCAAGTGTTTTACACCTATTTGCAAAAAAAAACATGATAAATTGTAATAGTTATGATGTATGTATGGTTAAATATGTAGTAATGTTTATAACGGTTCCGGTTGAAATATTGTTCAAATATGAATTGATGTAATAGGATTAATTTGGGTGAAATGATGTCGACCTCTACTATATATACATATATATATATAGTGTGCATGGTGGTTAAATTCTAAAAGAAGGGTGAGAGGATGATGTTTGAATGAGAACGTAGACAACTTTAGGTAAAGTCAACGTTTTGTGAATAATACAGGGTGAGGGGCACCCTCTCTCTTTCTCTCTTATATCCCTTTTATATACATACATATATATATATATATAGTTTAGTTTTGAATCTGTGCCACACTTAAAATGAGCACTGGAAAACGGCTATTTAGTGCAGTCGACCGAAAAGCAGGTGTCCAAAAGTCACTTATAATATTTTTGTACTTCGAAACTGACAAATAGTTCTCTAATTGATCCCCTTCTATACGATTCACTGAATTTTGTTCTTATATTAAGCTCAAATTAGCCCACAAACAGATTTCGTTTATTTATAAGTAATTTTATTAAAAATTACATATTATATTAAATATCTCAAATATGTAGATATATTGTATATATCCCAGCTGTGTATTGTGTATTTATCGACCCTATTTTTAATAAAAACAACCCCCCTGGCCCCGTGAGAAATCAATTTACATTTTATTGTTATTATATTTACTAGAAACATGAAACATGTCTTTTTATGTTAGTTATTTTCTCTTTTAAATTTGTTTGTAAGTGAATTTTCAAAACAATAAAAATCTTTTTAGAAAGATTGTCTATATTTTATATATACATATGTACATATATATTTTTTTATTGTATATACCTATTGCTGTTATATATCAATATTACTGTAAAGTGAAGGATATTTAAATAAGTTCAAAAGACAGATGGAAATAAATCTGACAATTGGAAAATGTTCGAGATAATATAAGTTTTCTATTTGACAGTTTTTGTCGGACAGATGTAGAAATGTTTAAATCGGTTGTAGATAGTATGTTAATGTCGATGACTAGTAAATGATAAGGTAATAACCAGACCAGTTTTATATTTAAATATGTACATGAATTATTTAGATACGTACTTACTCGGATTGGACATATTGATACTTCACTGTTTTGTTATTAATAGACACAATTTACACACAATACAATACAAAAATCTTTTCTTGAACAAACACAAACCACAGCACAATTTATATTATAAAATTCAATACATTCATTTACTATATGTATACGTATATATATAATTGCGGAAAAACAAAAAAGAATTTATTGGTTATTTTTATTAATTTTAACGGTACATTTTTCTGGAAACTGTAAAGCGCATTCCAATTCATCTCAAACGTCTATCTACGTATAGATATATGAAATAAATTTGTTATTTAATGAAAAATAATAAAAAATATATATGTTGCACCAATTTATTATGTCCATATAAGCGTTAAACAAGTGGTAGTTTCATGTTATACATACATATGTATATACATATAAGTGTGTATATATCTTTTCGAAATTCTTTTAAAATCGAAAACGATGCCAGCAGACAACTTGTTTATGTTTGAATTGTTTTCAAAATGCCGACATTTTCCCACTACTGGGATTTGTATTAACAATAAAGAGAAAACTCTCTTTTCTTTCTTATTTTTTTTTTCTAGAAAAAAAAAATTAATAAAAAACCGTACACAACGTTCAAACGATTTTACGGAATCTTGTTCAGTCACGAAACTGCGAATATATACGTTCTTTCAAAAAAACAAAAAAAAAAAGAAGGAAATTACATACAGTTGCAAAATTTCAATGAAAACTTTTCTACGTACATGCTGAAACATATGCAGAGTAGTTTCAAGAACTTTTTTTTGTACAAATGTACGAATATCTTAAATATTCTTTTGCGAAACATTTTGTGTACGACTTTGTTTTTATTTCTTTATTTTTGTATGGGTTTATTTTGTCCTGATGTTAACGTTGAATCGGACTGTTTTACATACAAGAGGAAACCCGAGAGCCTAAGCCAGTTTTACATCTATGCTAGGTATGTTACCGCGATGACCAGTTCAGACTGACTTAATTGATTTATGAAAACGAATTGTGTCATTTGTCGGCGGCTACTATGCAGTACATATGTTCCCTCTAAGTCTAACTCATCCACCACTTGATTCCAATACACAGATTTCTTTTGCGATAAAACACAATTTTGTTTTATTTTACATTCTATACTAGGGTGTTTTGAAAACAATGCTAACAGCAAATTAATCTATACTTTTAAATATATACAAAACAATAGACGAGCTTAGACGGAAAACCATGAGGCGCCGATCAGTACTTTATATTACATATTGTAAAACTAATAATAAACAAATACATAATTAAGCAAAATTTGGGGAAAAACAAGTTTTATGATAGAGAGTTCAAAAAATATCGAAGAACAGGAAGTATGCAAACACATATCTTCAAAATAAAAAACGAAGTATGCTTTATATGGTTATTTTGGTCCCAAATCTAGTGAAAATCATCAATTAAGCCATCGATAGTTGAAATCGATCTTTAAAATAGAATATCTTTATTATAGATCTTTCCAGAATTGTATTAAAGTGTACTTAAATTCCAATCGTCACCTCATACAAATGTAATAAGAAAAATTTGGAGTAAAAAAAATGTTACACTGGTGATATTATTGTATTGAGAATAAATTGCATACAATGCTGCTCAACTGATGTGTGTGTGTGCATTTGAGTGTAAACAATAGTGCTGAAGTTTTGGTGCATTCGCGTTGGTTATATTGCATGTTGATATGTTCCTTTGTTACAGTAGGCCCCTTGTTTGGGGGCGGCTTCAGCACCAGTGGAGCATACACATTTTCAGTGCCAGGACTGCCTCCTGCCGCCCACGCTTTAGCCAAGACAACGTTTCTCTTCGACCACGGTAATTATGCCCATCAATATTAAATATTACACTATTATTATGATTGCACACAAGGTGTTATAAAAAAAAAACACCCTACACTGTACTCTTATCTTCATGTTTTTATTATTTTTTTTTTAAATAAAAAGAATTTATACTTTATATACATATAAATAAGATAACAGCATCTTCAGTGAGGGCAAAAAGTGTCCATCTGTTTTTCAAACTTATACTTTCTGGTGACAATTGTTAGTGTCTCCTTTTTATGGTCAAAAATCTTCTCTTAGATCTCGCGCTGATGAAATTAAATGCCGAGTTTTAATGTTCATTGGGTGGAAAAAAGTTCATATCGTGTCGTCGTCCCTAGCGTTTTAAGCGTAACGCTCGACAGTCCGCCCAAAAAGGGAATTTAATTAAGTAAAATTACAGTGCTTGTACTTTAATTATGTTAGTATCAGAGTTTTTACGGCAGATCGTGGCACGCGGGGGTCCAAACCAGGGGTGTCTTCTTGCCATTTATACTATCAACATCGCCCCCTGATTCAAAAAACGGCTCAATGATCAAAAGGTGTCGCTCAAAGTGAAAATCACTTGGCATTTCCTATACTACACAGATATATATATGTGTATACTTTTTAACACAAATTACAAATGACACACAAGCAAATTCAAAAGTCAACTTTTTCTTATTACATATACGTACACAATACTTTGTCAAGTTTTGGTCGTCAACTTATAAGATTTTTACTTTTTTTTTTTGTTTAAAAACTCATTCACATTTAATAGCTGGTTAGCCTGCATTATTTTTATAGGTTGCATTCAAGACAATCCCTTTTATTACACATATGCTTTTTATATATAACAAATCCCACTTTATCTTCTTAAATATAACAACCATATAACACGAAATTATATGACCAATGTTTACGTTGCTTCCATAATTAGTTTTTTCTCTTTTTAAATAAAAAACCTGATGGGAAAATATTTAACAACACCACAAAAGATGATTAATAATTTAGTGACAAATAGATCAAGTTAATTTACATGCGTAAAATAATAATAAACAACGTATAGAGATATGAATAGGAAAGATTGCGTGTTGAAGACAAAAAAAAAGAAGTAATACGTCTTAAGGGATGCTGTAATAAGGGGCTGAATATCCTATTATGTCATAATGGTCTGGGTAACAACCCTCTCAGCACGTAAGAACCCCTATTACATAGGATGCACATATACATAAGATATGCAAAGAATGGTGTTTGTTTATATCGTATCTTTTCCAACAAGAACACATATGTAGCCATATGTCAGAGCCCCTATGTTATCGGATCACTTCTCTGCAAATTGCTACTATCCTAACAGCAATCTACTTGACAAGGATATTTTCACATTTGCAAAGATGATCAAAACGAAGATGGTGAATAACACGGTATAAAACGCAAACTAACATTGGAAAATTGCTTTTGACGCTATATACATACATACATATATGTATAGTATACCTTATATACCTTAAAGCTTATTACAATTCCGCTATTACTTTGATACCCTTTGATCATGATGTTAAAATATACGTAACGTTTTGTTTTCTTTTTGAAAAAAAAAAGAACACGAAATAAAAATAAAAACAATTTGCTATTAAAGCTAGCGCCTAATCAAGTTAAATTTATCGCCATTTCATCTCCTGAACGGTTTTTAAACACGCCGCAAACATTTATAACTTGATCCATTTTTTTGCAATTGCAGTTTTCAACAAATAAATACCTAGATAATTGTACAACAATCAAAAGCGATTTGTGACAATAGAATAAAGCTGTGAAATGTATGGTATGTGATTGAGTTAAATGCCGCCCCATATAGAAAAAAAAATTATTAGTCAAAACACAGAGAATAGTTTTTCTCGTTGATTTTATATCATTTTATATTATATATACAGGGTGATTTAAAAATAACGTAAAGTTTTACAAAACATTATTGAGCTAATTCAAATTAAGAGCTGAATTCGAGAGACATTCCTGAAACTGTTAAGAACTTAAGATCATAAGTTGTCCAATAGTGTCGAATTCGCCATATTTTTATTAATCTTTTTGAATGATAATTATGGTTATTGTGAATCACCGTGTACATATATCTCCCCCTGATGATGGGTTGTAACATGATGACAACTCAGTTGTTGGAACCATAACACAGAATGGACAGGAAAAAAAGAACACAGGTCAACGGATGTCGTTTTTGGCTCGCGCTTCACCCGCTTATAATCAAATAACGAAAATGCATTAACGCATCACGCATTACTGAATACTTGACGGGCCGTCCAAAACGTTCTCAACTACGTTTTCACTTAACATTTACACACAGTTTACACACACATACGTACATATACAGTTATACAGTTTCCCTATTATAATAGTATAACATGTTTTCAAATCTCTCCCCCATCACACAGGCATTTTCGTCACCACTACTGAACTAAATTTCAATTCTCTCTCACAACCCCAAACATACGATGTAATTACCTTAACTAATTACGGAACACCGATTTACTCCAATAATATTTTCTCATCTTATACAACCCACTTATTAGATGAGTTAAGTGCTAGCAAATCTTGTTAAATGAAAAAATTTATTAGGCCATTTGAGAAAATCTAATGAATTTTAACGGTTCACATAATTTAAAAGCAATCCGCAACGTTCTATAAGTATAAAAAGAACCCCAAAATTCCGTTATACGCTTCAATTGAATGAAATCTTTATGATAAAAATTTTAACAGTGGAAAATGTATGGGATACACTGTACGTATGAGTCTGTTCTGCTGACAATTTTTCGAAAAAAAAAATACAACTGGTTTTCCCATTTTTATAATTGATACATGAGCGTAAATCAAATTATGACAAAATTTTACACACATTACATCGTACAAGCTAATAAACATGACAACAAAAATATATATAAAATAAGAGTCAAGTTTTATTACTCTTTGTTCAAAAAGTTTGTATTTTCTGTAGCAAAATGGCTATAAATTGGCCTTGATTGGTTTATAAGGATATCTTAAAAAGTATTTTATACTCGTGCCGTTTTATATACGGTCACATCAAACGAATTTCATCATCATACATATGTATAATATATTTTATCTTAATAATATCGTTTATAACACACTGAAATTTTATTAAGCATACATCAATTATAATAAAATTGTATATATAAGCTACTAATCGACGCATAAGATCAGGTGTTTTTTTTTTATTTTTTCAATAAAACCCGAGATAAAAACTATAGTTGTATACCTACAGTTCTTGTAGGTGTTAAATATTCTTTTCTGCATTACCTCACGATCAAAATAAATTCCAACTATATTATTATTGCTTCTTTACACCCTATTCTTTTCATTTTGTAACGAAATATATACATATATGTTACATATAAGTATTAAGTATACACACAAATTACAATACTTTATAGCTTCAACACATACCACTGAAAAATTCCAATAAAAATGTTTTCATCTGATGAAATTTATTCAAAAAAAAAAAAAAAAATGGAAAGAGAAGAATCTTTCCATTTTATTTTATTGTAATGCAAGAAGAATACTTTTTAAACAAAATTTCGAAAATTAATTATTTAGATATTTTATAAGCTTGTAATATATCTTTTGTCGGTTTTAAAATACAAAATATTATACATATATCTTTTAAATATGTTAATTAATTATGTTGTTGAAATAATATAATGAAGTTTTGATTATAGATGATTATTTATTATTAAAAGATAGTAAAAATAGTCTATTATTGTCTACTATATGACTAATAAGATAACAAAAATAAAGTAAGAAGTAAAAACCGCTCCCCGCAATAATTTCAATTTAAATTCTATACATATATACAAATATGCCCGATTTTATACTTTTTTATGTTTAATTTGTAATGAAATATATATGTATGTGGAAATGAACAGGCGTCTTTTATAGTTACTAAAACGGGCGTCCCGACGTCGACGTCTGAATCCACATTCGACCGTCTTTTCAGGCTCCGCCTTGTGACGCCTTCTAAACTAGGCTAAAATACACATATCTAAATACAAATAACATGAAATTTAAACACATACGTATAACATAACATATGTATATGTTAAAACATTGTATTACATGGCAAGAAAATCCAAAAAGGGCTTACTTGTGTGTATTTCCAATCTTAGATAACGTTTTAAAATATTGTCCCATTCGTTTTCCTTTCCAACCACTCCCCATATACGTATATGTATACGTATATGTTGTACAAGTATTTAAAGAAGATTCATTTAAATATAGACGTGACAGAAAAATGTTCTAATTGAATCATTTATTTTTGTATAATTACTTAATTAGTTTTATTTTATATACAAACTGACGCAATTAAACGTTTCAAGAATATTTTATATATTACCTATTATGTATGTTAATACTACGAGTTGTACAGAAATAAGGTATAAAAGTTGAGGGGTTGTTGAAGAAAAAAAATCACAAAGTATAAAAATAAATGAAAAGTTAGCTCATTCACAAAGTCTGATTAAATTAAAAGAGGTTGTGGGGGACGCGCGACTTCTTATAATGTCCCTTTAAAGACGTGTAAAGATCTTTTACTGATGATGAAAATTATATTTCGTCTTTTAAATATAACGTTTTATAAGAACATCAACCTGTTTTAAATTACTTTCAGTCTCTTTTAAAACTATTATATTGTCATTAAATTTTCGGTAAAATTACATTTAATAATAATTGATTTAAAATTAATTTTATATTACGTTATATTTATAATATAAAATGATAATTTTAAATATAACAATTAAAACTTTATGATCCGATTATAATATGTTTATATTTAAAAAATATATATGCATATAATAATATTAATAATGATTTTTAAAGGGATGAAATGGAAATTAATTATAAATTTAAACTGTGTGTAATATGAATTTTCATTGTGTTGTGGTTTAGGCATATGAAATAGTGGACCACTGATGTGGAATAACAACCCCCCCGCATGTAATAATCTAGTTCAAAATCGCATTCCTCGCCGATGATAAATACTGGCCCTATAGTAATATCTTCTTTCAAATAAAAGGTCCATTCTACAAATGTTATCACTGTAATATATTTATAGTGTCCTTCAACCATCGCCGCCCCCAGTATACAACATGTCACTTTTGTGTTGTTTGTTTCGTTCTCTTTCTTATACACATATTTCTCTATATATATATTAAACCCTCTACATCACTTTCATTTCACTCATTTTCTCTCGGCCCCAATGGCCTATGTTTTGTAAATTTATGTCCCCAAATATTAGCTCTTGTTTCTGACAGGTCGCGGTTACTATAAGGTATATTTTCCTTTTGCGGTATACCAAAACAACAACCGCCACCAACACTTCGCTATACTATATAGTATATTCGTATATAACAACACCAAAACAATAATAACTAGCGACCCCCTAAATAAATGTCAATGATTTAAACGTGGATTATTGTCGTCTTTATAACTTATTCGACCTCAACTTTTTATTATTATTATATATCATAACTCTGTATTTATACATTTATACGTTGTTTAAGCTCGTACACATATTTTTATAATTAAGTATTAAATTTTGTTTAATAAAACAGTAACATTTTCATAACTTGTGCCAAAGTGAATAAAGACACACTAGAAAATATCACCAATATATGATTTTTTTACCATAAAAAGTAGTTTATAATTGCATGGACTTTCAATTTATATATATGTAATTCTAATTGCATTTATGTAGGTATATGTAATGAAAATATGAATATGTTAAAAAATTCATTGAAATTTACTAATTTACCATTAACGATTGACTTTCATAGTAAAACAGAAATTATACTTAATTAGAATTGTATTTTACATATTATATCAATTTTTTTTCTGTAAAACAGCTCGCCTTGCTAAAAAAGCTTCATAATTGCTTAACATATTTAATAAAAATAATAATATATCCGTGAAAACAGCCAGAATGTAAAATGGTTAAGTGTTATTAGACAGTTGCAAGTTTTAAGATATATAGCTAAGCTTTTGTGTTGATGATGAGATTATCATCAGTAGCATCAGGATTGCATTTGGGGGTGAAAGAGAGTGCCAGAAGCGCAAAAGAAGTCCGTTCACATTCTTCAATATATTATATACATATACATATATAGATATAGAGATATGGTATAGCAATAATCATAGCACAATAACAACTTAATAAGGTTCTTGATATCGTGCAACACACACACACTTACTTTTTATATAAAAAAGGTATTTTGCAATGTTTCAAACTGGTTTTAACTTGTTATGCAGTGGGGATGAAAGGCGTGTAGAGCCGCCAACGTTACGGCGTGGCCATCCGCAGTCACGCCTCCCACGTTCGAAATCCCGTAACACCACCACCCGTAGGATACATGGTACACCTGGTCTCGTAAATTTTCCCCAAATGTTATTATTTGTATAGCGGTTTAAAATACTATCATATTAAACTGTAAATTTTTTTAAAAAATTATATAGTTTTAACATATGTATAACTGAAGTTGTCCCCCCTCGTATTTAATTAACCAGCAATTTAATTAATTAATTTCACGTAGAAAACGTATACAAGGGATGATGCGGGGGTATAAGAGAGAAGACGTGCAAAAATTCAGCGGGATTAGAGTAACCCGCAAGTAGTTTTGAGAAGAGAAGAACGGTGCTAAGATTGCCTACGGTAATCTATTGCTAACGCAAAGGGGTCATCCGATTGTAATAATAGGGTAACGTTCACTTTTCAGGGGGGAAATGAGACTAGAATATTTTATCTTGAATACATTATTTCCGAGCAGTGAATTTGAGAAAAATATGGTATTAATACCATATTATAATATATGTATAATTCAGAAAAATGAGATAAAAAAAAAGAATGCATGCAAAAAAACGACTTCCTTATTCTTTTGCCACAGGTGTAAGTCGTACATCTACATTTTAGATTGCCATTCGTGTTTTTCAAATTGTAATTCACACTGTTATATAGAGGGAGGCAGGGAAATTTCAAGAGTTGTAAAATCATTTCACAATTCCCTATAACACCCTTCTCTCGTCTTTTATACAAACCTTTTCATATGCTCTCTTTGTAAATCATTATTCAACCACCAAAAAACACACACACACTAACACATTACAATTCTGAATATATTTTCTAACTATTTTAACATTCAACTTGATGATTGAATTGGCAAACACTCAAACCATCACGAATTTATTTGTATAAATTTCATGCGATTTTACAACGAGTAAAGAAAAGGAAGAAACCAAGATGAGTGGTTTCGTTCGTTACGCTATTTTTGGAAATATATGTATACATATATTGTTGATATGTCCACACGCCTGTCACCCATATTGTGTAGAATTTACTGTCCTCATAATATGTTCAGGGCGATATTAAAATTTGTCCGTGATTGATGGAACTTAGATAACAAACGCTTACGTAGAATAGAAAACGCGTGGGGAAGGCCTGTGGGATAAAGCTTTTTATTCTGGTGGATTGTTGGTGCCGGTTATTGAATTCATGGTATTTCCAATGAATTACACTTATTTTTCAAACCCGTAATATTAAGGCATTTTTCGAATTTTTCTATATTTTTTTGTTCTACCCCCCAAAAACAAATATGTATTTGTATCAGCGGAGCTGTTTTATTGTTGTTAGCCCCAATTAATTATAAAAATTGACAAATATCGGTTGAATAATTACCGACCAATAAATAATGCAACTATAACTGTTATACACACATGCATTTTGTATAATTCACTAAATAATTTAGTTTATAAATCATGTGACAATTAATGCAATTGCATCCATAAACTAGTTTAAAAATAATATTTCAATTGAGAGTGGCACAGGTTATTTGGTGATGAGGCATGTCGCGTCAGTGGCGGCTATAGATGACATACAGATAAATCATCGAAAATACTCTGTAGTAGTCAACTGATAGATGAAGGCCTGTGTGCTGAAATTCACCCCTATCAAAATAGTCCCATTTAATCCCCCCAACAACTATATATATGTATATTATATGTATGTTAAGTGAAAAATAAAAGTGCAACAGTTTTTTTCTTTCGATACTTAGATAAGATCAAATTTTCTCTTTTTAATTTTACGTTAATAACTGTTGAATATGCGACAAACAATCCTGTTTTATATCTATATATGTATATTGTATTATAAAATAAAGTAAAGCAAAGGAATTTAAACAGCTAAAACACATTCCAACCCCGTTTTCATATTGTTTTATATCGGTAATTTATTGTATTGCTTTGTAACTAGATGTCACGAAATTAAATTTCTCTTATTAAAACAAGGGGGTTGTTCTCTCTGTGCTGCTGTGTTTTCGTTTTGTTTCTTTCTCAACAACTGGATGTTTAAAACTATCTGCTAAACAATTATGTTGTAAAATAATAGTGTAATTTACACGGAATATACATATTGTATTATTTGGTTAAAATCCTTTTATTTTATAATCCTATAAGGATAGATATAAATTTGGTATTAAAACTATTAATGTTATACATCTGGCCAAATATAACCAATATTCGTACCAACTGCGGTGCATATTAAATATCAATGCATGAAACATGTGTTAAACCAATTAAAATTGTTAGAATGCATTGTATATGCGACCACACTAAAATTTCTATAAGGGGTTGAATTTTAAATATACTTAGTCCGATATGAACGTATAAAAATGAAATTAAATTGATAAAATTGATTCATGTTTTGCTGTGGCTTGAAAATATTTACAGGAAGGTATTTGATGTTGCCTGAAGACGTTTTTCAAGCTTTTGAGTATTAGTATTAGAAAGTACAAAAAGGTGTATATGTGAAAGTATAGTAGTGGTAGAAAATTTGCGTCAAATAAACGTTTCGATGGTGTTGTAACGGTGGTGGAAATTGCTATGATAACCGGATTTAGCTTTTCATTTTTCTGCCACGTTGGTTTGATGATCGGCGTATATATATATACATATCGTTGTAAAAAGTTCCTTTTGCTCCTCTTACAGTTTATATGTTTCTCATTTCCCCTCTCTCGCATGACTCCCTTTCTAATGCAATATATCGCGTTTCGTCTACATCAGAAGAAAAAAATATATAAAGCCATCCGTACAAGCTAAATCTATTTACTCTCACACGTATATTTATTTATTTTTTCTACTATATGTATTTTTTTTTTGTACGATTGCGTTTGAAATAAAAACCGCCGAATCCGAGGGAGTTATAAAACATTGTTATATATACGTATATATTTTGTTGTTGCCCCACATATACACCCTTGTCACTCACTAAAGATTTCGCCTTTCTTTTATTATATACACACAGAAAATGTATTCAAAGCTGGGGAAAATTTGAATGTCAACACGGATCACTCGGTCAGGTCTCGTCTGCTGACAAGATGACGGACTCAATCCTTAGACCCGATAAATGTCTGCCGCCTTATCCTGTCAATCAGCCAAAACTATTCACAATATATATTCTCTATTGTCAAAAGATAGAAAAAAAAAAACGATTCAATATATTGCGGCAATATTTTACGAAATTTATTTATATCCGCGCGCAAGTACCAGATATTATTTTGGTTAAAACTTGTTATAAATATAAAGACAAGAAAAATATCCGAGTGTGAAAACAAATAAAATAGAATATGTACATACATATAGAAAAAAATAATGTAAACTATATGCATAGAAATTGTATAGTATGCATATGAGCAATAAAATAAAATAAATCTATAGAAAGTCTTAAGCATAAAGTTGGTATTTGTTTCCGGACCGTAAGACTTAACAGAGCGATTTTCCGAGTTTTGTGGAAAAAGCAATGGAGTGCGGCCCATTTCCTTTATACATACCATATATACACCCACAAATAACAATTCCTCACACTTTACACATTCCCATATTATAATAACATACAATGAAATATGTAAACGCACCCCTTCCAAAACATAAGCATAAAAATCACCCACACATTTTACTACAAATATACATACACGTATATAAATAATACTTAGTACTGTAAATATGAATTTTTTGGTCTGAAATGTACAATACAATTTCAATTACAAGTAAAATAGTATCCATCTTTTTGTAAATTATAAATTTATAACGTATGTGTGCAAAATAATAAAATTAGTCATGTGACATTTAAGATTCGCCAATTGAACTGTATGTACTCGTGTATAATATACAATATGTGTATAAAGGATTTTGCGTTAGGGACCCATTTGTAGCAATGCTTATATCACTCAATTAGTACTAATCAAATACTGACCACTGCTACTAATTCAATTGCTCTCGAGCTTTTCAAATGGATTGATATATAATCGTATTAACAATGCTTCAAGAATTACAAGCGAAAATAAAATTATTTTCTCAATATAACAAAAAACGCGCTGGGTACATGGTCGTAGAAAATTTTCTAAAAGTCAATTTATAATACATAAAAGATTAGTGTTTGATCCGTGGACGTAGTAAAGGTAAAGCCTCATATGACTTTTACCCTCTTTCAGTTTTCTTTTTAAACTTTTTTCTCTTTCATCGTATTCTTATATAAAGAATTAGAAAACGTATTTTTATTTAAATATACACATAATACATTAAGTGTGTCCTTTATATATTAGCCGATGTAATTGTAAATGTCACAATTATTAATATTAGAAATTAAAAGAAGATAGAATTACAATTGGTGTAAAATGGGCTATTTAAGGAGTTACCAGTCTGGCTAAGTTCGCAAATTCTAAACAATTTCTTTTACACTTCTTAAAATAATTTCATGAATTAGATAATATACACAACATTTGTTGGAAATTTTGCCTATTATCTATTGTTTCGTAGAAAGTAATAAATCATTTTAAAATTTTATTGCTCGAGAGGTAAGTATATAGCGGACACAGTATTTTACATATATGTATATGTGTACGTCTTTAAGTTGTAAAATTCTAACAAATGTTGTTTTGAAATGTTAAATTAATAGCATTAAATGAACCCTTTTCGTTAATTTTGAGCAACTATAAATCTTAAACGTTCATTTGTGGTATAACCGATCAACGGTAACAGTAGTAAGAGTCATTCTATAATCATATAGACACAGATGTTGCCGCCCCAAGGAAAACCTACCCCTTGACATTATAGTATTTACCGCAACTTGTACAAAACTCTATATGGACCCATTTAAACAACAAAAACATGACAAATTTTAATAGCATTTATAACACCATAACGAAATATCAATAATAGGTACCTAATAACATTATTATTTTCTTTTGTTGTTTAATTAATAATCGTAATATTGAATTGTTTCATTTCTTTTCTTCTTTTCGTATATTTCATAAATAATTAATTTTATTCGAGCGAAAAATATCTTGGCAATTGAATGATTATCGTTTTATTAATTTTTTGCCAACCCCTCTTTATATTATGTTTGTTTTATTTTCTTTTTTCCATTAAATTGAATGAAGAATTATGAAAAATATTTCTTCACCTTAAAATGCGGCAGTAAAAGTGTATATTTCGTTAAAAGTTGCATTTTCATTCAGTGTACGTATGTTGATATATACATATATATATAGTATACGGGGTGGCCGCGCGTGTGTAAGTCATTAGGAATATTACAAACGGGAAAACTAACTCTCATGCACACCATATGGTTCCATGGTAGTAGTAGTAGTAGTACAGACTGTAGTCGGCTCGACAGGCATACAACACAGTATAAACGTGTTTGGTTTGAAGTGTGTGTTATGCCACAGGGTGAGAGAGCGTCAGGGTAATTTGCTGCGGTCCTGCGGTATCATTAGCAGGATTGACATCTCTCACAAACTCTCATTCTACCTCCCATTTTACCTATTTCAACTTTCTCTGTCCCCTTTTCATCAACGCTAAATATATGGGGGGTGACAGATCGATTACTAATTTGCATTTCACTGACCCACAACTTTTCCATAATTTCTTGTTACATTTTAATAAATATCAACAAATACTTGGTTAATCTATTAGGAGTACAGTAGTTAAATTAAAAAAGTAAGAATGGAAATTTGCGTGTCTGTAATGTATTAAGTTCAATTTAATAAACGTAAAATTATAATTGGGGGTGGTTGAATGAATGGTTATAACGATAGTTTTCATAGTATAAATGGCCAAAGAAGAGTAAAGTGAACAGTTGTTCTGAAATGAATTAAGTTTCTCGATTAAGGACCCTTTCATATATATAGAGTTAGTATTATAACTGATCTTAAGCGAAATTCTCAGAACTGCTTCGTTCTAAGACAGTTCCTTCAACTTTTCCGCATAACCCCCTTACACCACCACTTCTTAACAATAACTCTTCTTCTTATTGTTATATTACTCAAAATGGCAAACACACACATACACACAAATGTCTATCCATTCACAATGTTTTAACAAAACATAAGAAGAATATAAATAAAAATTTTATACATACCGAACAGTTTTTATTAATACTTTTACAGTATTATAGCATAAGCTATTTAATACATTGTCATTTTATGTTTCTACATATGTAAGAATATAAATATAAAAATGTTTTTACTTTTGCGTTGTTTTTTTCTTTTAACTGTAAAATATATTGTTTCTGACACCGTCTACATATATATATATACGTATATGTATTTATGTATATAGCGCACAATCCTTTTGTATTGTATTTTATTACTGTTTCTCGCATTTTTCTATTACAACCACTTTTTTATCTAAACAATATACACCCAATTATTATACTTTATTTATCTCAACTAATAGTTTTTTTATCAATGTGTAAAAATTGGCGAAGTATACTAACACGAAAATTGATAGAAGACGAGATGAATTGATCAATTGACACTCAAATGGGATAAAAAGGACAACTTCAAATGAAAAAACACGTATTATATACATACTTATTTAGCTTTATTCTGTTAATATATTCAAATAACATATGACGATTTAATTATATAAATCGAATTAAAGATTTTATGTCACTTAAGTTACAGTAAATCTTTACTGACACATTTTATATAACATTTTATTATTATGTAAATATTTTAATTAAAAAAAAAGTTTTATTTAAAACTTCGATTTAAGTCTCCAGTTTTTGATTTGTTTTTAACAATTTTTATTTATTATTCCTATCTTGACACAAACAATCATTTTTAAATATGAAGGGGCGAAAACAGTTAAATGTCCCCCAAAAATATGAGACGTATTATTCATATAATGACAGAATTTAATCCACAGATATTGATAGAAAAAAAAAACTATTTAATTTTTTTGTCGGTTTTAAATAGTGATCTACATAAATAGATATAAGATAAGTGTTGGCTATTATCTAAACTGTCAGCATCTGTGCTATGTCTGTGGTTCTCAAGCGGTATAACATACAGAATTCGAAACTCAGGTTTGGGGTCTTATATACCGGTAATCCGTGTGGATCAGCTGTTGGGGGACCGCAGGGATGTGGTTTGTAAAGGATTTGTAAAATGTAATTGGTTCAGCTGGTTCAGACACGTTGGAATCATCAATAGCTCATCACGATTGAACGTCCAACCTGGAACACATCTTATTCCACTTATATTCCCTATATATTCCCTTTTCCTATTAACGATATAATAACTGTCAACAGTATTTTTTTTTCAACATTTTATCATCAAAACAAACACTCCCACGACCATGTTTTACAATCAAATTTACATACATATATATTCTTTATACCTACGTATATGTCCAAAAAAAATATATATAAAAGTTTTTTTCAGGGATTTCAGTTGGTATTTAACATCAAACAGGGTGTTTTACACCTCCAAAGCGTAGTAAATCCTTTTACGGATTTGTAAGCGAGTTCCAGTCTAAAACGTTTGTATGTATGACTGACCATTTATCATTCTACCACCCCCGTTTTGTGTGTGCCTGTGTGTATGTGAATTTGTACCCTTAGACACCAACCCCTAACACGCTCGTCAACACTTTCCAACTCGACTGTTATATTCGATCATCAGGACTTATAATATATTATATAAACGGCTCTTTATTTTCTAACAATTTACACTTGTTACCCTTATTTACAACCACTAATAGTCGGCTATTTGTAATAGTTTTTGTTTAACTGTAACACAATTTGAAACCAAACTAAATTATTTTTGAAAAAACAGAATAAGGGGTCTTAATTTTTTTTAAAAATTGTTGATTTCAAATTATTTGCAAATCACGATATCTACATAAATGTCTTGTATCCGTTTTTGAACACAACTGAGCAATTTGTTTTTTCGTATTATAATACTTTTATCTTATAAGTTATATCCATATAACAGTAACGTGTTTGTATTTTGTGTCTGTTTCGATTTATATAGTAATATACGTGTTTTTAGCTATTTGTAAGTCAAAGCACGTGTAGTCCGCAACTTGAAGGCAATCTCTACTGACCGAACATACAAACGGACACAAACAGACATTCCTGTTCCGCCCTTTTTCAAACATTGTTATCTATATAAATCCCTGTGTCATTTTTTTTGCCTCCTCTATACTAGAAAGATTATCCCTGTTTCGACAAAAGCCACTTATAATCGTACGACTTTTTATGAACACCATGAAACTTATGTTGTATATTTATATAGATACTCATACTAGTATTTATTTAGATATTATTATACATTATTGCTTTGTATTGTTTAAATAAAATACAATACGTACATAATTAGCAATTAGCTACTGTTTCAGCAATTAAATAATTTAAATAAGTATTATTACTTCTGTTTTTATGATAATTATCTATTGTTAGCTATTTTATAACACTTTAAAAATTTTATTACGTTTTCAAGCTTTCCAGTGGAAAAAAAAACAGCAAAAGAAATACTTTGAAATGTAAATGAACGATAATAAACAATAATGATTTTAATAAGAATTTTCAAGTGGTTAAAGAAATAAAGGAACACAAGGAGGGGTAAATCTAAATATATATAAGTTGAAGGAACAAGTTTAGATTATATTATCCGATCTTTCAGACAATTTCAAACGACTGTTCTTAAAACATTTCACTATAGCCCACTTAGTGTTTATAACAGATTTAATTAATTAATTTAGACGTTCTTACAGCATTTTACTAATCTTACAGCCAGTTATTACTTTGTAAGTAATAATAACTGTAACACTACTCGACAATTTGAAAATTAATATCTTCATAAAATGCCCCCCAGTGTGAATTGCTATATTATTTAATAGCGTAAATGTCCCCTTATGAGAGATTATACAATACTTAATATATTTTCCAACATATAATAATAACGTACCTGTGGATTTAGGTAACACGATTTATTACTAAACTTAAGCAATGTTAGCAACATTATATAATATTTTTTTTGTTCTTTATATTATATATATGTTCGTAAAAGTGAGGGTGTTAATTCTATAGAGTTGTTTTATTAAATAGTTATAAGTTAGATCGTTTCATTTTCACATCACGATTTTCCTTCCTGTCCACAAAACAACAAGATATTAACAAAGTTTTCATACAACTGGACAACGGTTTTAGGTGTATATAGTCATTAATTTGACATTATACGGAAATTTATCACGTTAAAACGTTTATTAGATAGATATTATGTAAAATTATGTTTATAAAATATAATTAAATTTATGTCTTTATTTAAAAATATGTATACATAATATATGTCGGTATATATTATTATCATTATTAGACCGTATTATATATATATTTTAATAAGTATAATATAAATATAACCATGAGTTTGCATAATAAACGGTAGCGTAAAGTTGTCAATAACCAGATTAGCTTTACCATAACACCATATGTTGACAACGTTTTACCTGCGAACATTGACAGTTGATATGGAAATTCATCTTGTTTAAAAAGCGTTAAATTGATTTTGATATAGTTAAAAATATTTTTGTTTATTTTCACATTTAAAACAAATTATATTAATCGTATACCTATAATTAAACACCTGTTTATTGAAAAATAAATCAATATATAATAATAATAATTAGATACTGCATTTCTTCTATATAATTATAATTTACCATTTTTATTATATAGCGTTGACATTCTTTTTACCCAATGTAATTGGACATTTATTTTTTATATTTTATTGTAGAATGCCATAAAATGTTTTACAACATGTGAAAATTCAAGTTTTTCACATTTTAAAATTAATGTCATTCAATACATAAATAAAATATTTTTTTTATAAAATAAGACATCTGTCATTGGTGTTAATTTTAGCATGTAATAAGACTATAATTACATATAAATTATTATCGGTGTTCCTTTTATCATAATAACGTACATATATAACAAATTGAATATTGATTGACATGCTTTAATGATTCTACTAATTTTTTGAATTAAAATACTGTTTACATTATTACACTCCAGCTGTTGTAATTTTATTTGATTTAGTTTAATATTTAATCTACATATTGTTTGAATTGACGATAATAAAACTAAACAGTTACCTAAAGTTATTCTATATACATATATGTATTATAAATATATAGATTTTTTAAAATAAATTATAATTTGTCCCAATACCCAATTATATAAGTTGGAGTTCGTGTAATATTAACTAAGCTTTACATGGTAGGATTAAAGGAATCGATGTATTTGAGAGAGTGTAAATCAAAGCAAACTAGAATTAGGTTGTTAAGTTATTCAAAATATATAATACAATATATACGTATATATATTGTAAGAAAATACAACGGGCATATTTACTATAGAGGGATCCCTAGTGTAAATTTCCAGTCTAAACTTGATGACTTAAGCTCATTTCATCCCCTTTTAGCCGGTGCTGATTTACGTTTTTGGGGGCACCAACACACGGGTCTAGAGTAGAGCAATTAACAAGGTTAGCCTGGATAATCCCATGAATGATGTCCGCGTCTGACTGATCACCATATCTAGCTCTAAATGTTAGTTGGAAACAGTTCAGTTTGCTGTTTTCTCTACAACAAACTGTGCAGAGTAAAAGAGAATAATATAATATATCTATATATATATATGTATGTGTGGTGGTGGTGGTTGGTGGTGTGAAAGGCCCGCAGGTGCCGCATGCGGGCATCATCGACGTTCCAAACAAAATCCGCCAATCTGCCCCCTGTGACTATTAACATGACAAATGCTAATATATTTCACTGCTTTCAAACGGATAAAAACTGATCCAGCTAATACATATATTTATATTATACTTTACATTTTCTTTTTGTTTTACTTTCGTCTTTTCTAAAAAGGGAACACACAACACCATTCAAATATACAGGGCGATCCATGATGCATTAAGTACCATGAATTCATAATTCGGCATCATTTTTTTCAGATATTGTATTAAATAAGAAGAAACGCGACCCATCTAGTTGTCCAATATGCGGTTTAACAATATCGCCAGGCGATTTAGAAACACATTTTATGCACGAATTAGAAAGATTATATAAATTAAGTGGTACTGGTATAGCGGCAACTAGAAAACGAAGGGCCGAACCAGGAAGACCACCAGCTTTACCAGGAGACAGTGGACCAGAGGGCCGTTGGGAGGTATTTATATAAAAATTTACTGTCGAATTCGTTAACAAATCAAATAAATTTTCCATTTTGATAATAACAGACATTTCAACGTATTAAAACAAATCGTCAAGGACGATTAAGACTGAAAATACGTAAAAGAAAATCAGATGATGGTTGTCCAATATGTACTGGACGTACTCATCGTACACAAGAAGAATTAAATATGCATGTAGAACAGTGTTCTAGAAAGGTTCTTAAACTAAAAAATTGAAATTTTTTGGAAACATTTTTTAAACTTGTTTAAAATCATTTTAGAATTCAATTAATGACGAAGACGAAACAGTTGACGTTGAAGGCGATTCAGAATTAGATGAATGGCCTGAGAGACGTCGTAATACGTTAGTTGTTGGTGGTACAACAATTGCAAGCAGTACAAATCGACCGACAGCCGACACTGACAATGAAGGTGACGATGTTATTGTCGATGGTGATGAACCGGAAGATAGTAACACGTTCGGCCCATCACAATATACTGAATCAGATGTGTTAAAAGAAAATAAAGATAAAGATAATACTGTACAATCACAAGTAGCAACAGTGAATTCAAGTGGCGATGTTGAAGTTAAAGTTGAAAGTGCTGGTGGCCAACAATGTGATAGTAATGTAAGTACATCGGATGCTGAGCCAAGTAGTAGAGCCCAAATGATTGAAGAATTAAGAAATCGAATTCGACAGTTAGAAGCTGAAGGTGGTGGCGATACATCAACAACAACTACGGAACCAGAAGATTATAAATGTTTAATTTGCTTAGTAAGATTTGTTGTTTTCCTAATCTATTTATATATTAACGTGTTTTATTTAGGAACATTACAAGAAACCGGTCATTTCCACTGTTTGTTGGCATGTACATTGTGAAGAATGTTGGTTACACACTTTGGTAAATAATTTATTTTACGTAAATCATTCACTTAGTATAATATTTGCATTTTCTTTTTAAAGGGAAGCAAAAAAGTTTGCCCACAATGTAGTATGATTACTTCACCAACGGATTTACGTCGTATATTCATGTAAAAGTGATTGTATTTAAAATTTAAATACAATTTCAAATAAATATTTAATAGACGTTTTATCGGAAAAATGTTTTATGCACCGTACTTATATTCAAAAAAATAAAATAAAATAAAATAAAAATAAATACTAACTGCACTAATATAACTATTTATAGCTTAGCTAAATCATACTCAAAACGAATCAATCAGTAATCACTGAATAACACCAATAATAATTTATATATTTATGATTTATTTTATATTATATTTTGCACATACACACATTTTTCATCAAACTTTTTAAATGTCTGCAAAGTCATAAATATTATTAATCTAAGATAATAGTTAAAATAGTTTTAAAAGAAACCGAAAACCCAATAACATACCTATTAAAATGAAAGTACATATGTATATTGGCTGTTTCTTAATTAATTAAGAAATATCCATTATCATATTAAATAAATATATACGTATATGTATTTCTTTAATTGTTTGATCCCGTTATATTCTTTTAAATATAATTTGTTATTTAAATAAATGTAAAACATTTTATTGTATAAATTTATATTTATGTTATATATCTTATTAAATTAATTATATATTAAAAATGTATTATACATATATCTATGTACATTTGCTGTAGATATCTTCACATTAAAAAGAAACATAAAATAAATGTATATCATCACAAACTCGTTTATTATTCATTTTAACACCTTAATTTACCTAGCTACAATGGAACTTTTTTAAAAAATCGAATTATTTTGATAGGAAAATTAGTTTCCAATAAAATCCTAAAAAATTTAAATAAGTGCTAGATATGCCGTCATCTAACGGAAGACTTCGAAACGAAAGCCTACTTAAATATAGTTTTCGTTATGGAATGACGCAAAAGCAACTAATATAGAGGACGCTGTTATCCCTAAACTGTCGTCATAAATTGCACTGATAAAAACCCTGCTGATTGTCAAATGTTCATTACAACTCCCAAAGTTCACGTGATTTTTGTTTCTTCATAATAAAAAGTGATTTTTTGTTAAAAAATTTCGATTTTAGTATGACTTTCAAAATGAATTATTGTTTATTAATTAGTATTAGTTGTATTTTATTAAGTAATTATGTTAATTGTGCTGAATTTGTGCCTGTATATATGTGGACAACCGAAACCAAGTAAGGATCTTTAAAAAAATCATTTTTTCATTTTAAATTTAGATCAGTTTTAAATATATTAGCTAAATACTAGCTAGTATAGTCAAGTATACGAGTAATTCATTCATATTTACGGAAAATTCAAATTTTTACGTATGTATAAAATGTAATCATATGACTTTGATTACAGAATATCTAACCATGTACCAGCCCTTCATAAAATTAGTTCAGACTCATTTAAAGAAGTCATTATGGATTATTTGAAAACAAATCCTTTTGTAGTTGTATTTACCGAACAAACAGTGAGTTTGAAAACAGAATCCATTCGTTCATAGAATCATAAAAAATGGCCCATTTTTCAGCTTAGTCCAGAAGATTTTGCTCAAAGGGATCAGAATGGTAACACAATTTTCCCAAATTTAGCAAATTCAAGAGATAATTCAGTTGTATCATATTTACCATACGTACAAAATCCTATAAAATCATTAAAACATCTAAACAAGAACTTTATAGAAATTGATATCAATAATTTTGATGATATTGATATACCAAATGATACAATTTTAATTATAAATTTAAATGATGCTGAAGATAATGAAGACCGAACTGATATGTTAAAACGTCATGGTAGTTTTTGAATTATTATTAGTAAATGATATACTATTCAGTTTGTTTTAGATTATAAAATCGTTTCGATTTTTGGTGAAATCAGTAAAAAATACCAGGATGTATTAGCTATATACACCGCTCATCATACATCTTGGGTAGCATCAGAAGATTTTAGCAATAATAGACAAGCTAGATCTTTATTAGAGACTAGAGCTAATGATCCCACAGCCACTGTGGGATATTATGATAATACTTATCCCGTATTCTATTCGAGTGATATTCGCGTCAATAAGTATGAATTACGAATCAATTTTTCCGTTATGTTGTTCTAAATAATTAATTTTGTTTTAGTATATCTGAAACATTTAAGGTAACATCAAATAAATCGGGTGACTCTTTTTCTATAGTCGGAGCAGGAACAATAACGTGAGATAAATAAAAATTAATAAATTTTCATAATTATTCATATTTGTTTACAGATTTGAATTGGGATTTTCCGCAACTCTTAGTGGTTATTGGAAATTATCATCAATTAAAATTGATTCTGACAGTATTACAGTTCCAAAAGATTTTTCAGCACCCTATCCTTTTTCTTACCATTGTACAAATCAAACATTCAAAGGCACCAAGCATACGATACAATTGAACGATTTTCAAGTAATTTTAAAAACTTTTTTCAGAATTTTCATTAGTTTTGATATTAACTTTTTTTGAACAGGTACAGCCATATTTTGAGAAAAGAGGAAATCAAACTAGGTTCGGTGATGCGTACGACTGTGTTGGTTTTACATCAGTACCAATTTGGTCTGGTTTATTCATAACATTCATTTTATTGTTTATTTTAACAGCTGGTATAACAATGATGATTGATATTAAAACAATGGACCGTTTCGACGATCCAAAAGGAAAAACAATTACGATTAATGCGTCAGAATAAAAACTCTTTAAATTTCGTTTATTTTTTTTTAATCAAAGAATATTTTTTTTAATTTCGCCTTCCAACTTAATAAAAATTTATCTCAGTATTGCACTTGATTACATAAAAACAACTATTACGATAACGATTATTGTGATAAATCCATTTTTATTCATTTTTGTGCGTAATCAGGTACCATTTTTCAAAGTTGGCCTAACTGCCATTTGGTTTATTTCATATACATCTCTTTGTAACTTCCATATAAAATTAATTTGTTCGAGATGTTATATGAAATAGTAAAATAAATTATATACACATTATTATATTCTGACAATAGGATTTTTTTAGAACCATTTAAAGACTAGTCTTTCTAGTATGTTATTCAGGTAGTTGTACAATAATTGTTAATAAATTGTAGCCTTGACGTTGTTACAAAATAGGGTATAATATGCTTTTGGGCCTATTAAACACTAACGGAGTAGGTCTTTGCACTACTAAACAAAAATATATATAAATAATTATATACATATACAAAAACCACTAATTTTTTAGGAAATGTACCTCTTAATACCTAAAATTTGTTGATAAGATAACTTTTTTGTATATATAAAAATCCCATTCCTGAATACATAATTGTATAGTAGTTGTATTATAAGTTTTAAAGTGGCCTTAGTTTTTATTTATCATCCCAAAAATATTGTTAAAATTATTTGTAAAACAATGAATAAAGAGAAAATGTATTATATTAGAAATTTATAACGAAATATAATAATAAACATTTATTGTTAGATGTGTAATATTGGTGTTGGGTTTAGTAAATATAAATGATAACTAAATTATTCGTTAATCAATAATTTGTAGTTGCCAAAAAAGTTACGTATACTATATGTTATTCGTAAATAAATTATTAGACCAAAACTTGTTTATTATTCGTACCTAAATTACATATTTTATATTCAGTTTTTAGTTTAAAATTTGGGAAAATATTACAAATTCTAATGTAAAAATAACCATCTATTACCTAGAGCACCTAAAGTGTTGAACAGTTTTAAATTACGGTTATAGAAATCTATTTTATATACACGTGCACTAGTGTCAGCTAGTGGTAATATTGACGATTTTCAATGTTTTCGTTAAAGTTAAACCGCCGTTAAAATTTTATAATAGAAAAATTATATTGAAGCAATTAATAAGAATATTGTTTTTTATTTGTATAAATATAAAAACTTTTCAAATATTCCAACATAAAATATTACATCTACCTAAGTTTTCAATTTGATTTTTTCTATTTTTTAATTAATCAAATTTTCCAAATTCAACTTTCAATTAATAAATAACAAACATATACATATGTATAGAACTAGAAATAATTCCATAAAATTTTATAGTTGCTACAATGATACATAAAATATAAATATATATTAACATACACATTAAAATTCAAGTATGTATGATGGAAAACAATCCTACTATACAAGGGTTGATTAAAATTTATTTTTAATACTAAACAGTTACGAAAGGTGCGATTGGTCGAAAGAAAATATGAATGGGCAATTATATACGTGCGTACTGATGACGTATGCGTAGTAATTTATAATATAGTTTTTAAGAAAACAATACATACATAACCTACAATCGTAATTTATTGCTGAAATTTAATAAGTAATTATGTTGCGCAAAAGTACAAATAATAAATCGTATTTGTATAACACATAAATATATTACAGATTTATTTTCGAAATTATAAACGCGCGAATTGTTCATTAGATATTTTTTGTGAAAATTTTTTTACAAAAATCACACTATATCATTGGCGGTGGTGGCGGTGACGCGTTTTCCGGTATGCGTTTCAGGTGAGAGTTTAAATTATAGTATGTACACATATAATAATATTTAAAAGCGTTTGTATCCCTCGAAAAAAACAACTAACGCATGAATGGGGGAGGCGTCTTTGCCGTTTTATTCCGCGGTCCCAGGAACTAAGGCGCGCGCACACAATATCGACCAAAATCTACCCCTGGCCGACACCCTTATTTCAAGCGCCATGCAACACCATTTAGTTATTGCACTCTCTGAATAACACTTGTGTTACGTTTGGTAGTGTACGTTATGTAATAATATCATTCCTTGCATATTAACTTATTACTAATAATTCCTACTACTATTGTCTATATTTAATCAATAGTAAAAAAAAATATAATAAATTATTTAAATCTTTATTAACGGTTTTTTAATAATAGTTCGGTTATTAATTATTATATTCTAGGTTGGCTTAAATAACCTTGCATCGTTAGAAAAAAGTTATTATATTTAATCGTCTTTTTAAATAAAAAAAAACAAATAATAAGTGCAATCTTTTTTAAAACATAAAATTCTTATTTAAAAAAAAAAAATAAAATAAAATACTCGTCACTCGCTCGTCATTTGTATGATATTATTATTATAATATTCATCCATTTCTATCATATTCATCTTTTAAAACAACAACAATAAAAATATTTTAAGAAATCTTCAATTTCACACTCTTAGTGGATACAGTTTTTGAATCATATTTTTGAAGAATACGAACAAATTATTCATATCTACTAACATTCTGGGATTCACACATCATCTGTGAAAGCGGTAAGTTACTATCGAATAGTGTATTTAAGGGCTTGTTACTGTTATGAGTATGTTATGTTATATTACTTATATTGATGCCACCCTGTATAAAATTTTCTTATAATTATAATTCCATCGAAATAATTCCATAATTTAATGTTTAATTAATAATATTGATAGAATTCAGCGCTTTTGTTAGAGAATAGGCAAAGTGAAATTGCGGTGGAGCAGTGCGGGGTTTACTGCTACCCTGTAATAAGGGAAGGGAGTATGCTACCGATCAATACTAGAGTCAGCCTGGTCAAAGCTCGATGCAAAATGCCGGATAGATTTTATTACACACACAAACTACATACGTATATCTACCCTTTTATGAACACACTTTTTCAAACCTTTACAAAAAAAACATAAATAGAAAATCTAAAATAATTGTATAATTTTATTCGCAAACTAATTTTGTAATTGCATATGTATCTATATTTATTTCAATAATGCAATTGATTTGCTATATTTATTTTCTTATATAAATATCAATCTTATTTCAAATTGCTGGTGCGAAAAATTTACAATGAAAATGATGTTTTCTTAATTAAATTATAATTTTTATGCAATTGATAACGCATTTAATTAGTTTATATTGGGGTTTTTTAAATGTATAATACAATTTTTCAGAGCACATTTAAAAAATCAATTCCAGTTTTTATTTTTAAATAAACTAGTCAATAATATTATAATGTATGTAGTTTTGTGCGTGCAATATTATAATATTTTAATGAATTTCTCATGTGTGAATATTTAAATAGAATAAAAATTCGATTTTTATCTGCCATATTATATATTTTTCGGGAGGGTTAATACCATATGGCCAAAAACAAAAAAGCTATTTTATTTTATGTAAACAAAACCGTATAATTTATATTTTAGTTAGATTTGATTTCATATGCATATACTTATATATAATAAATATTGATTCACAACATAAAAGTCGAGGTTGTTTATTTTTATAATACGCTCATCTAATGATTTTTTAAGGGTTAAAACTTAAATACATACATATATGTGTGTACATACACATATGTATACAATGTATTTAAAAGTACAAGTTTTTGCGAAAAAAAAAATCGGTTAATCAAAAAACACACATTTAAAACCATTCAACTTGATCGAATTAAATTTATAATATAAAACTGGTTGTGATTTTAAATAAAATATATATACATATATATATTATGTGCATTTGTTAGAGAAACACGTGCGGCATATGGTAAATTCAACCCCCTATTTAAAGGCACACGTCATCCAATGTATACCCCAAATATTTCACCAAAGTTTCGTACATTTAAATGCGCTCTCCTCGTTTGTTCTTTATCGACAATTTTAACAACTATAAGGGGGAAGGGTGGATGGGTTTTTAGAGAGAACAGCTGATATGTTATACAAAGGAACAAATTCTTAGGGTGTATATGTCCCCTAAATTTTTTTTATTATTATTACGGGTCTAGTCTGTTTCCAGACAAGAAAAGTACATTCACCTCTTTATTATTGTTAATTTTAACTTACTTTTAACTTGATCCTATATACATAAATATAGGTCAATAATTTTTTAAATATTTTTCATTTTACTAACACTATTAAATGGATTTCGTTGAAAAATTTTCTGTTTAATTTATCTTTGAAAATTTATACATATATGTTATATGTAAAAATAGAAT